>CM062295.1:96410906-96474682 GCA_031216915.1 Pictodentalium vernedei | reverse complement strand
CCGAACATACCCCTGTCCTACTGTAGGCCTTAGGCAACATAGCAATCACGTGCTACCATAGAAACCAAGATGGCGGCCTCCAGTATACAAAATGGACGACGGAAACACGTATCACCCTAACAACACCTGCTGCGCATGCGCACTCACACCACATATCACTATGGGGATGACGTCACAACATGGCCGCTCACGCGGGTTACCATGACAACACAACATGGCGCCACTACGTCACGTGACATGACGTCATTTCCTGGGTCCGCACCGGGGTCCGGCAACCTTTACCTCAAACGTGCGAGCACTACTACTTACAATTGAAGTAACCCTCCTGTAATCTGAACGATCGTTCGCTTGTTATTTTCAAGCCTGAGATCTACCAAAGTACATACGTCCTGGATAATACAGCTATTGTGTCTCTAGTGAAAGTCGAACACCAGCCTATAATGACAACTTAGCATTATGGAAAGGGGCAACCTACCACAGCTTATACACGGAAACCAGGCACTTGTTTCGGTAACAGGCAGATGGAAAATCCAAACAGCTTCAAAGGTATTTACTTGGACAAGTCACCAGGAATCGAAAAACTGTTCAGTGCTTACATTTCCGCACATGAACTGTTACCAAGTCAAGATGGACAAAATACTGCCCAACTTGTACAGAGATCACAGAGATGTTTACCAGACCCCAGAGGGCGGCGGAAGCGCGATAAACGTGGACGGGCACAAATTTACAATGCTTCCATGGTTCCACCCAGTGCGAGAAAGGTTACAATCGTATATCAGTAAATGTACCATGACTCGCTATAGACACCCGTTTGGATGAATATGCCGCTGGGTGGTCACTGTTCTGTCCGCTTCTTCTGCTGCAACCATCTTCCAATCCGAAGGATGAAGTAGAAGGAACGGGGCCGAAGCGACCTAAAGTGGGATTCTTTCGCTAAATATTGTTTGGATTTGCAAATAATTAATTGTTAATGTCTGTATATTGACAGCTTTACATGCGCCCATTTTAACTGCCTGTGTTACTGCGAAACTTATATGTGGAAAAAACGTGGATGGGTAAGTGCCTCCTGCCCCCCCCCCCCCCCCCCGGCTCCGCCGCCTCGGCCAGACCCCATGTATGTGAACGTTTACATATAAAAAAAAACATGTCAGTTATATCACAGATATAAAGCAATATTGTAACTCATTTGAGTGCTGCAAGTGTGGTAGACTGTGGAAGTCGTCCTGGTTATTTCATCGCCATGAAGTAACCTGCACAGAGGAAGTCAAATCTGACTACGTTGGTGTAATGTATGATGCAACCGAATACAAGGTTCGAAACATTAGAAGATGAAGGCATCACTATGTCACAGGAAAAGAGATACTACCCGAATCGTTCCATCTTTGAATTTGAATGTTACTTCAAAAACTCAAACTTACCAATGGACAGTACAAAGACGTCTTGGAAGGCAGAACTTGACCCACTAAGTGTTCGTGTGTGTATAGTAATGTTAAAGGATCTGAAGAAGTAGTAGGCCCTAAAATTTATACGGATTCACGTGAATCGGCTTCGAATCTCGCGAACTCCTGTAGCGAGAATCAATAGAATTTGGGAGTACTATTATTCCCATTGCCCGGGTAACCAGTACACATTTCAAAGGAAAACAACAAACCATATATTTATATATTTAATAGGGTTTAATCCCAAAGGGCCAAGTTCGAGTTTTGATGGGTTTCTTGTACTTACAAGAGCACATGTTCCAACATACAGACTTTTAATGGTCATACTGATGAAAGTTCAAGTTACAGTACCTTGGCGGTAGTTTCTAGTGAAACCTTGGCCGCCTTGTAGGCAGCCAAGACTTAACCAGACACCGCTGCCAAGTCAACGTGTGGCCTTATTATGAGGGAGCAAAAGATAATATAAGTTATCTCCGCCAACATGTGTGGTATATTGAGATTTAATACCTGGATGCAGGCGAGGTGTTTTAAATGAAACATCCAGGTATTAAATCTCCATATACCATACACGTTGGCGAAGATAACGTTTTTTGTCCCGTTTGAAACACAATATAAGCATAGCGGAAACAAATTTGTGCACGCGTTTCGCACGCTCCGCAATCAGTGGGACCAAACGCATGAATGATTGTTTTTATTGTACAAACACAAAAGACAACAGACAGAGTTACGTCCCTTTCCCTTGGAAACGCATAAACGCCACCACTCAAACTGCCGTACCACCAGATGACGTCAAGTCAATCAACGCAGTTATTCCTATCGATGACGTTCGGTGACGTGATTCCTGTTACACTGTGACTGTAGTCACAGCGTAACAGCTTTCACTTCATCAAACGTCTTTTTCCCTAACACGAAAACTAATAACGCTGTGTCAACTTTCCAATCTCGGACTTGTTTTTTGTCAATAATAACTAAAGTATGTTGTAAATATTCATTTTGTATTGCCATGAACAAATGTACACATCATCAGCTTTTCTATTTTAACAGACATCATAGTACAGTGGGGGGGGGGGGGGGGGGGGGGGGTCGGTGGTGTTGTAGTAACTGGTTCTCGTTCGATCACCAAAGTTATGCAACGTTGAGCCTGGTTAGTCCTTGGATGGGTGAGCATCTGAGTGATCAATTCGAACTCCCGCGTTGTGTCCTTGGCCAAGGCACTTAACCCCGATTATCCACATGGGGGCACGATGACGCTGTGTACTGAGGCGTACTGCACGTCGATGGTACGCACGTCTTCAACCAATCTAATCCTGCCTGTGCTACAGTGCGGAGTTACTATGTTGGAGAGCTGGCAGCTGCTTGTCATTTCTCGGTCGATCTCTCCGGGTACTCCAGCTTCCTCCACCCATAAAACTGGCACTGACACAATATGCCCTTGGCTGTTAAAGTGCTGTTAAACCTAAATAAATAAATAAATAATAAATCATAGTATAGTCTTTAACTGGTCGAGAGCCATATTATTTTTGGTGGTCTGAATTTGTTCATAAAAAATTGTTTTATTACAAATTATTGGAGAGTGCCTGTG
The DNA here is from genome assembly GCA_031216915.1 of Pictodentalium vernedei. Taxonomy (NCBI): domain Eukaryota; kingdom Metazoa; phylum Mollusca; class Scaphopoda; order Dentaliida; family Dentaliidae; genus Pictodentalium; species Pictodentalium vernedei. The sequence goes on along the minus strand of CM062295.1, from coordinate 96,471,661 downwards.
GGCACTCTCCAATAATTTGTAATAAAACAAAGTTATATAAACAAAATATTATTTGTGTGTGACTGAATACGAAATATGAACAAGGAAAATGTTGACTTTTGCTCTGGTACTCTCATTTTCATTTTTCTCAAAGCCCTGATAGTGGCTTCTAGCACTCAACCAGTTAAAAGGCAATCAGCGCCTGTGAGGCATAGGGAACATGAAAACATTCAAGAAATTTGACTTCTATTGAGCATTGTTTATTTTAGCAGCTTCCCCCAAATTCTTTCCAAGATGGTAATGGTGTGGACACTTTTCAATAAGTGACCAATAAGCATTCCAGAAATCCAGTTGTATAAAGATCAGTGGTATTACCTTTGTCTTGCTAAAAAAATCAGAGAAAGTGTTGCCTGAAAAAAATTTAGATATCCCATTTCTAGGTTGCATCGATTTCTGATTTATATTCCTTTTTCAGAGACATCAAAATATATTCTTTAAAAAGTCATCGGCGATAGCTCAGCGCCGGGAACTTAGAAAACCTTCCTCTAATTTATTATTATTATTTTTTTTTTGTTAAGCACTGTTTATTTATAGCAACTTCTTCCTCTCTATATGTGACCAGTGAGCGTTCCAGTAATTTAATAACAATAATAATAAATAATAATAATTTTAAAGTCTAGAATCCACACACGGTGCTCAATGGCTGTACAATAATTGCATACATACATACACACACACACATACACATACATTCTCTCACAGATACATTGATACATGGATCACTATTATCATTTATTGGTGCCCAACGCCACATCAGCAACCGAGGCTATATCGTGGCGATAAGCGACAGAACCTAAAAGAAAAAGGGTATTGAATTAAAACAAAATAAAACAAAAACAAAACAAACTACAACTTTACCAAAACAAGTATGTGAGTGTAACTTGACGAGTAACGAGGCAATCCTCACTGACTCAGTCACACCCACGCACTTGGTAATGTCAGTTTATGACCGAAATTAAAAGACTACTGAAGGAAATGGTAGGTTTTAGTACCAGACTAGAATGATTCAAGTGATTTACTATTTTCTATGTCGATTGGAAGAGAATTCCAAGGCCTTGGGCTAGCAACCGCAAAGGCCCTATCACCAGGGGGTAAATTTAGATACGGGCTGAACCAGATTGAGTTGACCTGATGACCTAAGAGCCCTCGATGGTTTGTGGATGATAAGCAGATCGGACAAGTAGGATGGTGCAGATCCTGAGATACACTTAAACACCAAAAGGACAATTTTAAATTGAATTCTTTGCTTAACGGGTAGCCAGTGTAACTTATAGAGTACTGGTGTTATATGGCAGTACTTTTGAGTTCTGGTTATGACCCGTGCGGCACAATTTTGGATGTGTTCTAGCTTTTCAAGAATATATGTTTTAGAGCCAATCAGAAGAGAGTTGCAGAGATTAGTGCCTTTGGAGGACTTTGACTTATTATTTCTTGGTCACGAACATACAAAAAACCATATTTCCGCAACAAGAGAGTAATTTCAAAATAAACTTAAGCTACGGTTTCCAACTTAAAAATAACGAGAAAAGCAAACTGTGTTACTACCATGCATCACAAAATAAGGTCAGGTGCTTTGATTCACCACGACGAATAAGCAACCAAACACATTTTGACAGTTTTCATGAGGCTGTTTTAGAATGCGCACGACAGACCTGATTCGAAGTGGACGGGGCATAAAATTACAAACATGACATTCTATATTAACAAGATAAAGAACCACTCCTCGAAACTGCAATGGACACAGCCGTTGGCAGGTGATGCTCTATAAACTACGGGAATCTATAGGAAAAGGTGCTCTGTGTTCCTATGATAGTCACTCTGCTTGCACCTTAACAGAATTTCCATCAAAATAAGCAAGAAGAACTAACGCGCGATCCCGCCAAAGCGAGATCTCGCGTTGGTTGTTGGTATTTATTTTGACGGAAATTCTGTTAAGACGTGAACAACATGCCGCTCTATTCATACGTTGATGAAAAGCGCAACGTTTGAGGCGAAAAGGTCCTGAAAGACTGCCAAGTCTGACTGGCAAAATACCAGGAATTTAGAATTTAATATAGGCGGTATTATTTAGTCGTAACCTATATTTCATTCGCGTATTTTACAATTGGAGTAACCCTCACGTAATCTGAACGATCGTTCGCTTGTTATTTTCAAGCCTGAGATCTACCAAAGTACATACGTCCTGGATAATACAGCTATTGTGTCTCTAGAGAAAGTCGAACACCAGCCTATAATGACAACTTAGCATTATGGAAAGGGGCAACCTACCACAGCTTATACACGGAAACCAGACACTTGTTTCGGTAATAGGCAGATGGAAATCCAAACAGCTTCAAAGGTAATTACTTGGACAAGTTACCAGAAATCGAAAAACTGTTCAGTGCTTATATTACTGCACATAAACTGTTACCAAATCAAGATGGACAAAATACTGCCCAACTTGTACAGAGATCACAGAGATGTTTACCAGACCCGAGGGGCGGCGGAAGCACGATAAAAGTGGACGGGTACAAATTTACAATGCTTCCATGGTTCGACCCAGTGCGAGAAAGGTTACAATCGTATATCAGTAAATGTACCATGACTCGCCATAGACACCCGTTTGGATGAATATGCCGCTGGGTGGTCACTGTTCTGTCCGCTTCTTCTCCTGCAACCATCTTCCAATCCGAAGGGTGAAGTAGAAGGAACGGACCGAAGCGACCTAAAGTGGGATTCCTTGGCTAAATATTGTTTGGATTTGCAAATAATGTTAATGTCTGTATATTGACAGCTTTACATGCGCCCATTTTAACTGCCTGTGTTATTGCGAAACATATATGTGGAAAAACGTGGATGGGCAAGTGCCTCCTGCCCCCCCCACCCCCCCCCCCCCCCTGGCTCCGCCGCCTCGGCCAGATCCCATGTATGTGAACGTTCACAAATAAAAAAAAAAACATGTCAGTTATATCACAGACATAAAGCAATATTGTCACTCATTTGAGTGCTGCAAGTGTGGTAGAGTGTGGAATTCGCCCTGGTTATTTCATCGCCATGAAGTAACCTGCACAGAGGAAGTCAAATCCGACTACGTTGGTGTAATGTATTATGCACCAAATACAATGTTCGAAACATTAGAAGATGAAGGCATCACTATGTCACAGGAAAAGAGATACTACCAGAATCGTGCCATCTTTGACTTTGAATGTTACTTCAAAAACTCAAACTTACCAATGGACAGTACAAAGACGTCTTGGAAGGCCGAACTTGACCCACAAAGTGTTCGTGTGTGTATAGTAATGTTAAAGGATCTGAAGAAGTAGTAGGCTCTACAATTTATACGGATTCACGTGAATCGGCTTCGAATCTCGCGAACTCCTGTTGCGAGAATCAATAGAATTTGGGAGTACTATTATTCCATTGCCCGGGTAACCAGTACACATTTCAAAGGAAAACAACAAACCATATATTTACATATTTAATAGGATTTAATCCCAAAGGACCAAGTTCGAGTTTTGATAGGTTTCTTGTACTTACATGTACATGTAGAGCACATGTTGCAACATACAGACTTTTAATGGTCTTACTGATGAAAGTTCAAGTTACAGTACCTTGGCGGTAGTTTCTAGTGAAGCCTTGGCCGCCTTGTAGGCAGCCAAGACTTAACTAGTCACCGCTGCCAAGTCAACGTGTGACCTTATTATGAGGGAGCAAACGATAATATAAGTTATCTCCGCCAACATGTGTGGTATATTGAGATTTAATACCTGGATGTCGATTTTTAAATGAAACATCCGGGTATTAAATCTCCATATACCATACACGTTGGCGAAGATAACGTTTTTGTCCCGTTTGAAATACAATAGAAACATAGCGGAAACAAATTTGTGCACGCGTTTCGCACGCTCCGCAATCAGTGGGACCAAACGCATTAATGATTGTTTTTATTTTACGAACACAAAAGACAACAGACAGAGTTACATCCCTTTCCCTTGGAAACGCATAAACATTTCGGTTATTTTGTTATTTGTTTTGCTCTTATTTCATTTTTTCGAGTTGTTTGATTTAATTATTCCACTATTTAATTTATAACAGCAAAATATGAACGAATTGTCGAAATCTGATGATATTTGTGACTATTTTCGGGTCTTTTCGTTCGATTTTTTATATCGAGGCGAGCAAAAGAGAACGGCTTTCATTTGAACCATATACCTTATGTTTCCCGTGCACTTATACCCTGGATGTTGCACGCTCTCATATACCTTGGATGTTGGGTGTAGCCTTTGCCATGGATATTTGTCCAAGGCATTCTGACCAATCAAAAGACAGATTTTATCGGGATGTAGTGACAAGTAGAATTCTTATGATCTTTATGGATACTTTTAGATTCTATGACAATAGGCAAATGAACATTCAGCGAAAATCAAAGTTTATTCTCATTATTTTCCTTGCGAGACTCAATTACGAGAATCATTTCTGACGAATATTAAGTCCTGGGTAGTTTGTTTTTTTTACAGAAGGAGAACACGGACACTTTTTGGTCAGGTTGTGGACCATCTACAACAAACGGCAGAGCAGTCTAATGCTATTCTGTGACCCAAATAGCAAACCTATTTTGTTGTACCGGACACACTGATAAGACCAGTTACAAGCAACGATACTTTACTCTCTGGCGATGTCAAGTTGAAACTACACTACACCCAATTGGACACCTATGCCACCGTTTTGATGAATATCTTAAAGAAATACTCGTGATTAATATCAATTAAGGACAAATTGGACACCAGTATAGCGAAAACAGAACTGCTTATTCACATGAAGACCAGCCATGACATTGGGGGGTTGAAGGTGGTAGTGGTAGGCATATGACTTTCTTGGACAACAGGTCTGGGTACACACACAGGTCTTGTCAAGTGTGTGTTCGGTTGTTGAGTGAGACATCTAGATGTCTAAGAGATTTCGCTTTACCTTAGTAAAGTTAATAAAATCACTGATGTAGCCTGTTGGTTTCAGTTTCAATGAGTTCGTTAAACCGGATACTTAAAATGCTGTGTAAAACTAATTGCTCTCCTAAGCTGATTGAGGAGAGCGATTTTTTGCCCTCCTGCATTTTTCAGAATGCCAGGCCTGCTATCCGTCTAGAGATGAGAGAGCAGTTATACAATGAATGAAACCAATGTCTACATGCTGTAGCTTGTATCAAGCATCAACAAAACTTCGTAGCTACCCAAATTAACGTGGTAACTAAATAATTCTGCAAAGATCAGTAGGGGTTCCATAAACGCACGCCAGTATCACGCAAAACTGAAGGCAGAGGCAATATTGTACTATGCAGTAAAAAGTATTATTATATGACAGAAAAAATCCTGTAATTTAATTGGCTAAAACGCTCATCAGAAGTGTTGATACACTCCAGTGTTGCTGATCTATTCTATTCTTTTATCGAAATCGAGTTGATATTTCACCACTCTGTCGTTGGTTTCTATAAATAGCGCAGGTAGGTTGACATAATGATTTCAAATACCTCATTGCGATAAAAACAGAAATGGTATTTCCAACTTGCTCCTTCCTAAAAAATAGAAATGGTATTTCCAACTTGCTCCGTCCTTTAATTTCACTGTTCCAATGTTTAGGAACTGTTCAAATATAACAATTAACTTCAACATGAACAGATACGTTAATGCACATTGCTTCTTGTACATATAATTATATACGCTGAAATCAAACTTATTTTGTTGCATATGAATATGCTGTTTTTCTTCAAAAAATATGTAATAAAGCAAGAAATTTGTTTATTTCTGTCATAATAATAAAACAATAATTGGCTTTTCTTAAGGTTGATACAAGGAATTATCAACCAGAGAAAAGTAATATTCACCAAGGCGAAGGGGTAAAGGACAATTTTACACCAAAAGGGATCAACAAACACGATCAGGACCTTACGATGCAAAGACACAGTCACAGAACGGAACTGGCGTTAATTGTGGTTACATGGTACGCAACTACTCTTTGCATGCCTACTAACAAACCAGAAACTGACCTTCGTACTTCTACACCAAGAGAAAAGTTGAGGCGGACGGTGTTTCAAGATTACCGCTGTACATTTAAAGTATTATATTCTACATGAAATAAATGATTGTATATGACAGAAAATAGTTTTGTTTTTAAAGAAAAAATACCCCAGTTTATTCGTGTAAATGATATTGGTTAGGACCAACATACTTGGTTTGGAGAAGGTCTACAAGAGGGTTTCACCTACATAATACCTATATTACCCACCGAGACACCCTAAACACCCATGCATCCTTTACTTTAGTGTACTTGGACACCATAAAAAGAATATGAACGCGTCGTTCGAAAATTTGTACATAAAATTAACACTGGAAAAAAAGTTCATCAGAAAAGAGCTCTGCCAACTGTCCACCAAGCTACGACAAAAGTTCACCAAATGGAGGACGAAAACCACACACTATACTACCGGTATCTGATTTTGAATGTATCTTTTAATAAAAGATAATTATAAAGAAAGATTCAAAAATAGTTATTAACTTTTCCTTTGGCTATAAGAATTCTCATAATTCTCTTTATGTTGTCAACAGTTTCGAGTCTTTTTGCTGTTCTCGTCTTCATATCCAATATTGATGTGATAACGAGAGACGAATGATCGATAGACACTTTTATCAGCATAAACATAAGCATCAACTTATATAGTTAACAAGCAAGTTAAAGATATACATATATGATGATAACAGAAAAATGATATGTTTTGTTCTCTATTGTTTGAGGTAATGAGGCAAGATTGTCGGATCAAACGAGCCGCTACGGGCGGGGGCTTTTGATTCGACGATCAGATTCAGACAACAAGACGGAATGCAACAAACTGGATCACCTTATTTTAAATAAACACCTTCACGAAAATTCACATTTTATACGTCAAAATCAAACCGAACACATTATGTATTTATTTATTTATTTTTTAAAATTAATTAATTAATTAATCTATTTAGTTTTAAAGACACAATCAACAACTACGGGAATATCGTGTCGGGCAGTTTTACGAGTGGAGGAAGTCAAAGTGCTTGAAGGCACGTGTACCACCGACGTGCAGTAGGCTTTAGTATAATGCGCCATCGTGGTCCCACCTGGGTAGTTTTGGATTAAGTGTCTTGCCCAAAGGCACGACACAGATAATGTGCATCGGGATCGAACCAAAGACCTTTCGATATAAAGTCCAGTGCTCTAATCATTGAATCACCTCATCGCTCTCTCTCTCTGCAAACTAGATTACTGTATGTTAAACATCCCTATATGCCTTCATGGAAAGTCACCATTATACGACAAAATTAATCGAACGGCAAATAACAAGAAATCGAAACCGGAACTATATTTTTCAACCGACCTTGAAAAACGAAGCGTTCCAAGAAATAGATAGTGTAACATGACTGAATGGACGTTATAACGTGCTGGCCTTGTCCGAAGACCAACAATATGATACGGTATCGGAATACCAAAGCGTGTGGTCCGGTGATCAAGATTTGAGGGCGGGAGAACACTTCATATCGATGTGAAGTATATAGTAAATAAAGTTCCATGATACTTTATAGGTTATAACTTCAAATTATTGGTTTATTTTAGAAGATTCTTAGAAAGAAATATAGATTACCTATTTTGCAATATATTCTTAAAAATGTACCAGAATCTTACCTAATTTTGTTGAAAAACATCACTGTTCCTGTACCTAGACACGTCGCGAAGATGGCGGTGGGTGGGGTGGGTAAGCCTGATTTGTCCCGACTCTGATGGCTAAAATTCCAACTGATAAAATATTCAGACTACATCATCAAGGCACGCCTTCGTCGAAGGCGTGCCTTGATGATGTAGTTGGAATATTAGTCAATCTGAATTATAGTTTAGAAAAACACAAGAGTTCTTTGGCAATTTGTTTGCGGATAAATACACGTAGAAGGTGTGACGCGTGAGCTTCCCAACTTCTTATTTAATTAGCCCACACCTTACTCCGAACTGGTCATGCCGGACACGCAACAGCCTGTATGTTTGACCGGCTGTTCGTGTGACATAAGGCCCAGTTTCAAATCTAGTATCGCAAGAAAGTATATAATCACTAGCAAGAACGAATGATACCAAAGACTCTAATCCAGACGGAAATTCTCCCCGTGTGAAAAAATTAAAGGGTTTCTTTGTGTAGGTAGACCATGTTATACCCCATATATCCTCGCTCCTGCTTCTATCGTTACTATGACAAAAATGGAAGCTTGCAAATAATACTTGTATGATTTGAACAAATACTATTTTGAATCCAATAATATTTCTTTTTCAATTGGTATCAAAGAACTAAATATTTTCCCATAGGCTACCATCATAACAACTCTGAGCAAAAAATATAATCGCATCACTTTAAATTAGATATTCAAATACCTACATAAAGTACACACTTGCACACAACTTTCTCTGGCTAGAAAACGGGAGGGGGTGGGGGGGGGGGAAGGCATGCAACAAATAAGAGAGAAAATTCAACCAGAAGTGAAATACCGTCCTTCTCTGGCCAGAAAACGGGGAGCATGCAAAAAATAAGAGAGAAAATTCAACAAGAAGTGAAGTACCGTCCTTGAACAATATTTGTTCTGTTCATTTCCAACAGAAACACACAAATAGTTAACTGCATTTTTAGGCCCTGAAAATACTCAGATCATATCCTTTCTCTTGTGGAGTATTCGTCATTCATATAAAAACCTAATAAAATGCTTCAACAGTTTTCTCAAGCAATAAAGTTTTTTCTAAGAACCTTATTTTGGAATATTGCATCATATCGGAAAGCAACATTTCAAGGCAGATAACCCTCAACCAAATATTTAGTACAGTGATACCAATTACAAGAGACGACGTGACTTCGTTTCACAAACAGTGTATGGTTTGTAATAGCAAGGCTTGGGACTAGGAAGGTGTCTTAACGTTTAAGTATCTTTATTAAATGACTACCACGGTAATGATGATACATTGACAATACGTTGAGATTTGTCAAAATCATTGTGACACGATAAACCATTAACGCTTATTAATAAAATTAGAATAATATGGCACAGGCCGGGTGGCGCCAGGGATTTCTCGACAGGGGGGGGGGGGGGGGGGCTGACCTCTCCGACAGGGGGGCTATAACATTTGACCTCCCAAACGAAGGAAAATGAGTGAAAATTGGTAAATTGGAGAACCAAAATAGAAGCAAATTGAGTATGTTTGTTGATTATTTAACCCTTTACCTATCCTGATAAACAGACGACACTTGCAAAAATAATTCTTGAATAACTAATTTTTTTCATTTTTTGTCTCAAAAACATAGGTTATGAAACCTCGTTGGAACGAGCTCGTCGAGCTCGTTCCAACGAGGGGTCATAACCTATGTGTTTGAGACAAAAATAAAAAAAAATAATGAAAATTAATTGGCGATTTTTGAGAATAGCGCTGGCCGGTTTTGGCCGTTACCTTAGGTAAAGGGTTAAAGTAAACATATTATAATAAGGTCGGGAAATATTTCATCTATAAAGACAGTTTGACGAACGACATTAAAGAATTTCGTGAGAATCACTATTCTCTATCAAAGTTCCAGTGCTGCACGGGTTCGAGACTGACAAGACGAGATATCTACATTTGATTGTCGGAAATTTCTCGTGAAGTCGGGTTTACGAGACTCTCCGATGGACTTACCAAAAAACTCCGGCAGGGGCGGGCGGGGGGGGGGGCTGGACCTCCCCGACGGGGGGCTGTCGCCCCCCCCCCCCCCCCCTTGGCGTCACCACTGATATGGCATAAGAGGGATCTGTAACGGTTGGTTGAAAAGCTATCTAACTGGTAAGGCTCAGTATGTTTGCATGGTGACCACAAATCGCCATTAACTGGCCTCACTTTCTGGGGTTACCCAAGGATCAGGCTTCCGTCCTAATTTATTTTTAACAAACGTAAAAGATACAGAATATTCAACCTCACTAAATCTTTTATCATTTGCTGATGACACAACTGGGTATTCATCAGCAGGATATAATGATTTCTTAGATAATTCCAACCACGAATTACAAAATATATTTGAATGGTGTTGCGCAAACAGCCAAGTGATACACGCGACAAAAAACTAAATGCATATATATATGGTGATTAACCTACATGTAAGTCCTAACAAAAAGCCCCACAACATCAACAAATCAGTAAAACCACCAATTTGTCGATAGGATCGGGTATGGCGAAGAAGAAGAATCCCTAAAATTATTACGAATTTTTGTTGATAACAAATTAATCTATAAAAACCATGTATAAAAAATACACCGTAAAATTACATGTGCCAATTTATTTCACAGCAGTGTAAAAAGAATGTTACCCTGTAAAAATATTCTGCTACACACTAATTCAAAGTCATCTGGAATTTATTTCTGGGATAATTCACGATCTTGCAACAAGATAGTCAAGATGCAGAAACGGTCCCCGAGAATAATAAAAAATAAGAAATTATTCAATGCCCGCACTGAACCCCCAGATAAGATAGAATACCCACGGTGAACGACTTATTTAAATTACATGTCTCACTATTTAAGTTTGATTGGAAAAATGACCGATTACCATCACCATTCAAAAATCATTCTTCACAAGAATAAATACACAAATCGGTGTGAACACAAGGCTGCCTGGGTTACTGTCCTGACCCAGAACTAAGAATAAGACAATGGGCAGCCTCCCTATATATTCGTTCCCCAAAATAGGGAATGAACTGAATCAGGAAATTCGGAATAGCGGTAACAGAAACATCTTCAAGAAAAAGCTGACATCAAAGTTTTTAAGTGCTTATCCCACAGAAGTCCGATGTCACAACCTGCACTGCTCTGATTGTAGACAGTAACACCTTCATCGAGGTTGAACACAATCTCCAAGCTGCAAACATTAAGTTTCAAGAAGACACTCCACAAAACCCAAACCCTCATCGTGAATAGAACAAGGAAACTTTTAGCGATAACAAGTTTATTACATAAATCTCTCGTGTTACCCACGACGTCTATGGACAAACAATCAATGAATAACAAAGGACGAGGTCACCCAATCTTTCAAATCGTAAAATGATTTGTAATTTAAAAGACATTTCATTCGGAACATCGTCTGCTGTGTGTGTGAAAAATAAAGAAAAATAAAGAGGTTTTCAAGTCACTCCGTCTATGAAATAATTACGAATCGGGCAACGTCATTTCAAATATTTCGCGTTGTGACGCCAGACGGTAACATATGCTACTGGACCCGTAAACACAGAAGAAGCTCTGCGAGGGTGAGTTTTTTTTATTTTTATTGGAACATCAGAACATATATAACTTGTTCTTTTTATCTTCCCCGAAAAACATCAAGTAATGTTATACATTTTTATGAGTCCACACATTTCAAGATGAACCCTGCACAGAAAGCATTGATAATTTCTACTCTTCATTTTTACGAATTGTTTCGTAACCTCGTCTGCACCACCTTCTTGACTTGGCATAATCCCTGACACACGCGTTGGGTCATCTAAGTCTAGGCTCTGGTTTAAATGTCTCTCTCATACATAACAGATAGAGCTGTAGGTTTTTAAATTTCTTGTTCGGTTTCGGTTTTGGTTTTTCAGGTGGAGAAAAACCTCGGTTCGGTTCGGTTTTCGGTTTGTTCATGAGGCCAAGTAAAATTCAATAAAACTCATTCTTATGTCCAGAGTCATAACTGAATGTTAGTGAAATTGAGTGAAACTCAATGAATGCCCGAAATAAGCTATAATACCTGAAGAATCAGGAAGGCCAATATAATAATTACCTAAATATACAGAACTTTTATTGTGCTTGGCCATTTTTCGAGGTCTGACACCTACACGCAACTTGAGGAAAGCTGCAAACACAACTAAACTGAAATGTCGGCAATTTACAGAATGTAGCCATCCCAGAGTAGTGAGAGTACCCAGACACTGCCAATGGCAGTGTCTGGGTACTCTCACTACTTTGGGAAGGCTACATTCTGTGAATTTCTGCAGCAAGAGCTGGCAAGAGAGTATTTAATAAAAAACGAAAAACCTTAGACTACGGGATGTCGACGGTTTCGGTTTCGGTTTTTTAAAAAAACCAAAAACCTCGGTTCGGTTTCGGTTAACCTACAGCTCTAATAACAGACTGTCCTCCAGTTTTAATTGTTAACCCTTTACCTAACGAATCGAGTACATCCGCCCACGTAATTTACAAATTAAGTAAAAAAAATATATTTAAAAAACCCCATATCATGTGACCTCTCAATGGAACGAGCTCGTTGAGCTCGTTCCATTGAGGGGCCGCATGATGTGGTTTTGTTGATTTTTGTTGAAAACTTTTGAAAAAACAATAATTAAAATAATACATATTCAGCGCGTTAGGTAAAGGGTCAACGATGCATTTTTTCTGACTTCTTGCAAATACGGTGGAAGGGGCATCCTGTAAAACTATCTAGGCCATCTATGTTGGAATCAAGGGCGTCTGAAGTTTGGACACTCTTTATTTCGCGGGTGGAACAAGATCTTTGGACCCGAGTCACCTACAATGAGTAACAAAGGTACAAGTAATAGACTAATTTTTCCTTTATTTTTTGCCAACAAACAATATGTACTATAACTGATTTGAATATTTTAAATGTTATCATTCATATAATATATACACGCGCCGCTTATCACAACTCCCGATTTTTTTCACAGATTCCCGAATCGGTCCTTCAGAATTCTACTAGTTATATTTATTTATTTATTTATTTATCGGTGTTTAATGTCACATATTTATGCACAATAGCTAATCATGACCGTGACAGTTTTACGGGTGGAGGAAGCCGCAGTACCCGGAGAGAACCACCGAGCAACGGCGAGCAACTGTCAGCTCTCCAACATACTAACTCCACACAAGCAGGGTTAGCATTGGTTGAAGACAAGTGCACCATCGACGTGCAGTACGCCTTAATACACATCGCTACCGTGCCCCCACGCGGGCAGTGGAGATGAAGTGACTTGCCCAAGGACACAACGCGGTTGCCGCAGGTGGGATTCGAACCGAGGACCTCTCGGCTTGCAGCCTGCACCTCTACCTACTGAGCCACCGCGAATTTTCACGGTATCAATCAAAATGGCGACTTTCAAATGCTTCACTTCAAAGTGAATACGACAAGTGCACCATTAGTTAAGGTGGTGTTTCTAGCCACGATGAGAAGGTGCGGGTGAGAGGAGGATTGTTGACCACGAGTCATGGCTTTATACTGTAATGTGTTCGTCTATTCACCAGGAAGGGAAAGGGAACACTAAGGTATTTCTCTCAAATGAAACATTCTTCAGGGGATGACAGGTGGGGAGCCAACCTGGCTATGTCGTCTCCTTACGGGATACCTCCCGGATTAAGCCCTTCTAACCACTCTGTAGCACCTTTTGTAACACCTTTAAATAAGGGATGAATATGTTTTGTAAACATAGTCATGTTTGTATTATACTTGATGTATATTGTGAACTAAATATATAGAGGATATCTGGTGTTTTTGAGTGGAAGCGCTCGCGAAAAATAAACATTTGTCTCGGTCACTCATGAGATAATTTCCGGTATCCACTCAAAAACCCTAGATTTTCTTTTCATTATACGCTTTTTATAAGAATCTGATCATTCCTATAGATAATTCCACTCGTTTCAACCTTGAATTGATGCATGGAAGTAAACAGGTGATACGCATTGATACGCAGAAGTGTTTTGATCGATACCCGGAACAGGTAGCGTCTTGCGATCTGATTCAGCTGGCGGGTTTCATGCATCAATTCAAGGTGAATACGTGTTAAATTATTGCTGGAAATGATCGGCATCCACTCAAAAACAATAGATTTTCTTTTCATTATACGTTTTTAGAACAAATTGATCATTTCCAGTGATAGTTTGACTCGTATTCACTTTGAAGTGAAGCATTTGAAAGTCGCCATTTTGATTGATACCGTGAAAGTGAAAATTTCTATATCGTCACAGTGGGGTATACGATTTCTATCTTTCCGCAATTTTTTCGATAATCTATCGTTTAACGTATAATAAAATATATCATATCACAAGCAGCTGTTCAATATTTCTTGTAGTTTACCGTCAATTTTGGTTCACCGGAAAACGGGTGTCTCAGTTGCATCTAATCTATATAATGCCTATCTCAAACGAGGCTCACGTTATTCCACAGACCAAGTTTTCGAGCCACCAGGCAAATTATGTAAGGAATTCGACGGTGTTGTGGTCTGTAACCAGTCTAGGTCTTGAATAGTCCATCGCGTATGTTTAGAGTCAATCGTCTGAAATATTTCAGTTGGGCAGTTCGCTTTTCCGACCAACTGAAACATTCCAGCTGACTGAATCTACCAAATATCTCTAAACATTCATTTTTTTTAATCAACGCAAGAAATGCTTCTCAGTTGAGACTTGATTTGACCGTCGAGTCTTTAACCCCATGCACACTGATGTCAAAATATCCAGATTTGAAATAGCCTTTTTTCCCATAATGCAACTGGGAATTTAACCAATTCAATCTTGTTTGACAGAGCGCATTGAGCTCTGTCAAACAAGATTGAATTGGATAAATTTCTAGTTGCATTATGGGAAATATTTGCACCCTGAACTTTAGATATTTTGACATCAGTGTGCAGGGGGTTAATGACGTTATCAATACTATTGGATGTATTTGTTTTTCAAATAATTATATATTAAGACCCATCAAATCTGTAGTTTTGTGATTACGTCGCGTAGTATCACTCACTGTCACCATCTTGATGTTTTCCAGGCGAATTAATTACTTTTTAATTGGAATATATATGACCGGAGCAAGAAATAACATCTATATATCTGCGAGTAAAGTGACATCACATTACATCAAATGTAGATTTTTATTGGGACATCACATTACATCAAATGTAGATTTTTATTGGGATTTAACGACACTTTCGACAGATTTTCTTTTAAATATAGATTTTTTTCAGCTGCTTAATTTGTAAATTACGCGGGCGGTGTGGCCGCTTTGTTAACCCTTTACCCAACGTAACTGCAAAAACCGGCCAGCGCTATTCACAAAAATCGCCAATTAATTGTTATTATTTTTTTCATTTTTTGTCTAAAAAAAATAGGTTATGACCCCTCGTTGGAACGAGCTCGTCCAGCTCGTTCCAAAGAGGGGTCATAAGCTATGTTTTTGAGACAAAAAATGAAAAATATTAGTTATTCAAGAATTTTGTTTGCAAGTGTCGTCTGCTTTTCATGTTGGGTAAAGGGATAAGTAAAAAATTAATTACTTGGTTATTATTTTTGTTCGTCAGCAAGGCTCAGAGCATACTTTGTAGCATTCGAAACCAGGGGCCAATACTATAAAAATTTTGCAATTGTATTTTCTGGAATTGTATTTTCTAGTTATGACTTTAAATGGGTTAAAATGGACCATTAGCATTTTCAAAGATCTGGCAATTTGCCAGTTGGCAAATTGCCACATCTTTTAAAATGCTAATGATTCATTTTAGTCAGTAAAATTAATAGATAAAAAATAGAATTCTTGAAAATAGAACTGTAAAAGTTTTATAGTATTGGCTCCAGGATAAAATTCATTAATTACTACTACATCGCCGCAGTGCCTGCATTTTGCCAGTGGGTGTACCCCCCCCCCCCCCCTCCATCAAAGCCTTTACACTCTAGAAGCGACCCTTGTGCGAGACACGATAAGGCGATAATTCTTATGTTTGTAATTTACGAAACCACAACTTGACCCATGCTGTAAATTGTTTGTTTCTATTTGGTTTTAACGACACTTTAGACAGCTACGGTTACCCCGTGTTGGACAGTTTTACGAGTGGAGGGAGCCGGAATACCTGGAAAGAACCACCGAGCAGCGGCGAGCAACTGTAAGACTCGCCAACGTACTAATAAAACGGAGTTAGCATTGGTTGAAAACAAGTTCACCATTGACGTGCAGAATGCCATAATCCACAACGCCACCGTGCCCCCACGGGTGCAATCGACCAAGGACACGACTCATTTACCCCCGGTAGGGGATCGAACCGTGAGCCTTGCGGTTTGAAGCCCAGTGCCGTAACCACTGAGCCATTGTGCACCTACCAACGGTAGTCTGCGCGCATTCACCACGAAAGGTGGGAGAACAAACAACCCATAAAGTATCGGATTCCTTACAGAGTTAGACTGGTGGTCTGTCTGAAAGCTTGTCCACAGACGTGTGCAGATTTTTGAGGCGACAGTTTGACAAAGGCGATGCATAATCTCGAGTGAACACTCCGAGCAAAAAGTCGAGGTCTGTTTGCAATGTACACGATGATTTTCACTGGGCTTATCCCTCGAAACATAAGAAAATCTGTGTTCTTGAAAGTGATTCGCAAAAAAATGACTTTTAATCCCCCATGGCAGGGGGAGGCCACCAAAAATTTGCAAGACGTGACGTGGGGGTGGGGGGGTCTCTTGAGTGCGCCAAAAATGTGCATTTCCAACTTGTGCAATTTTTTGAATTTTTTAAAAATATATCATTATATCAGCTAATATATACCATCATTTGTGTTTCAAACCTTAAAGATGATGTTGTACATCACATTCTTAACATAAATACAACATAAGGATGCTTTATATGTGAGAATATTGGGCTTAAACTGGGAAAATGTCACACGTTAGTAGGGGTTGGGTGTCTTGTTCGAAATATAGAAAATGTGCAGACAATATTTTGGGAACAATTCAAATGAAAATTTGTTCCCGTATATGTACACCTGCTCTGGCCAAGCCTGATAATGAACAGCTTGTCGTTTGAAGATTGGGGCCCACATCAGCCCGCAGAGGTTTAAATTGGTGGTACCAGTTTAACCCTTTACCTAACATGAAAAGCAGACGACACTTGCCAAAAAATGGTTGAATAACTAATTTTTTTCATTTTTTGTCTCAAAAACATAGGTTATGACCCCTCATTGGAACGAGCTCGACGAGACAAAAAAATTAAAAAATAATAAACATTAATTGGCGATTTTTGAGAATAGCACAGGCCGGTTTTGGTCGTTACGTTGGGTAAAGGGTTAAGAAGATTATGACCCCCCCCCCTAAAGACACTACCAAGTTTATAAGTTTATTTTGGATTTTAATGGGAGAGTGGAGGGTGGGTGTCTGAGAACGGTAGTGGAAAATTTGCACGTAGTGGGTGGGTGGGTGGGTGTAAAAAGGAGACGAATAAAAAATAGGACGTCACGTCTTGCAAATTTTTAGTGGTCCCCCCCCCCCCCCCCCTTGCCCGTGGCACTAAAAATATTACAACGAATTGAATAAACTTGTACTTCTAATTCCTGGAGTTATGATGTGTGGTCTAGATGATATAATTTCTCTAGTGTTTACAATTCAGGTACCGAATTGAATTTTAAATACACACTGTCATATAATGAACATTAGGTAATAAACAAATTATTACAATAGACAATCAATATTTGATCTCATATTCAGTCTCGTTAATGAAACCAGACGTGCCAGATCAACCTTCTAATTCTGCACAAGCAGTATAAACAACGGTTGAAGATAAGTGCACCATCGATGTGCAGTACACATTAGTACACACTGCCACCGTAATCCCATGTAGGCAATCCGGATGAAGTGTCTTGCCCAAGGACACTATACGGTTACTACTGGTCCTGATCGAACCGTCGACTTTTTGGTTTGAAGTACAATGCTCTAATCACCTTGCTCCACCAGGACAAAATACTTCGACCAAAATCAAATGGCTGTTGCAATAATCGGTATATACAGTTAAAACTAGAAGTTCTGTCATGAAATGTGCACAAATAGCACGTCGATTAGCGCGAAAATCAACGCGTTATGACCATAGTAAAGCTATCAAATTCTGTACATATGGCCTGTGCACCAGCAATGTTTCAGTTAATGGACCTCCGGGTAACCCGGAGGTCCATTGGCAGAAACATTGCCTGTGTTTTCTATTAGTAACCAGAAGAACCTGTCGTGCTTTGGATGCCATTCGATATGGCAATTGCGCGCAATCCCAACGCGCAATTAAGCCTAGATAAGCGCACAGTTCGTGACAGGACTTCTAGTTTTTACTGTATCATCTTCTAACTTTGTTACATTGCATTTCTTGATTATGGTGAAAATATATTATTTGATTTATTTATTTATTGGTGTTTAAGGTCACACACTTATGCACAATGGCTAATCGTGAATTATTTGATACAAACAAAATAAAGCATTTTTTGATTATGTTTGTGTGTATTTGTGTGTTTGGTTTTCATTTTTTATCCTGTACATGAGAATGTAAAATTAGTTGAAGTTATATAACTATAAACACCTTGCAACCAAAACTTGGTGGTACTCTTTCTGCAGTTTGACCCACTCCAATACAAAAAAAATCTTCCCAATTCTTACCTAACAACTTCTCTCTCCCATGCGGCCTAATCGATTATTTATTCATTCCCATTAACCGCTTACCACCGATTTGGGGTAGATCTCAATCTCCAAAAGATTACATTCGGCCGCTTTTTACTTAACACATATGGGGTTTTGTGAATCATGAAGGAATCCCTGGATTATTCAACGCCGGTTTCTGACACCCGGAACAGCACACAAAACAATTCCGTAGTTGTCTTAATAATAATAACACTTAGACTGGCCGCTAATTTGGCGCGGCTCTCAGGTGAGAATGCCTCGATTGGCCTTGTGCTCCCAAATGGCTTCATGTCCACACGCCTCTTATCTCCTCCTAACTCCCGGAAACGAACTGTTTGATGATATCCTGTACGCAATCCTTCCCAGTTTCTCCAATAAGCATACTAACCCTCTCCTTCGTGTTACCTAATAACCACATATCCTTCATTCCCCCATTCCACGTCCCTCTTAAACTCCCAGTGAATCCTATTCTGTCAGACTGATATTTTGGACATACTAATAGAAAGTGTTCCAGGGTCTCCATTACTCCTAAATTACACGTTTGTTACTCCTTTTTACTGCCTTTCCCAATTTCCCCTAACCTCCAGCGGTCGCGACCTCAGCAGTGACCCCCACAAGCGGCATCAAAATACTCGCCAAAACCTGGCTTCTATTTATCTCGCAGACCACCCAAAGACCTCTTTGCTTTCATCCCCTCTCGCCAATTTCAATCCTTCATCACTCTTTCTCTGACGATTTTTTACCCTGGGTTGTCTCCACTTCAAAGTCCGAGATCTCCACTGAATAGTGTAGAAGTCGTAAGAAAGCCTTCTCCACCCACGACAGACACCAGAGAACTCTCGTCGGCTGTGGAAGGTAGCACCTCTTGGATGAGGCGATATCCTTTCTCTCAAGTTAGTCTAGAAATGGAGAGACACTCTTCACCATCCACCCCCACCCGCAGGTCTGACAAATACCAGCCAACCATAATACAGTAAAGGCGCCTAGAACCTCATGCACGTCAGTCAGGTCGTGTTGTCTCAGAAAGGTTAGAAATGGATACCGAATAGAAAACGTATTTTTTATTACATTTCTCTGGCGCCTATTGTGTTCAAACAAACTGAATCAAAAACAGAAATTTTGTCAATCCATCACGTTTAAGAATGAAGGTGACAGAACTATTCCAAGATAAATGAAGCGCAGGAAATAAAATCCGATCTTTTCCGGGAGTCGCTACAACAAATCCAGCAAACTCGGAGATATCTCCTTCAATTGAATCCAAACTATCTAAATGAAGAAATGAGAAAAGAAATTAAAAAAAAAGATATGGACTGGGCTAGATTGTTGATAGATAGACCAAGTCTGCGACAGAAATACAATTTGCTAGTAAAGCCATGCGGCGGTGTTCTAGATTTCTAGATACCCATTCCGACATGATGAATGTCACTAACTCTGTATTGATGTTTCAATTTATATCCAGTCGCCTGAATAGGAAATAACATTCGCTGTTTAAGGAAACACAAAAAGCTTCGATACAACATATCGGGTACTCTTACTCTACACACTAAAAAGTACCGATGCAAGTACGATAAGCAGACGCGTAGGCAGGATACTATAATAAGGGATGCCTTAGCATATTTGGAAGGCCGCTGTGAGGGGGTGGAAACCTCTTCTATTTAATAAATATAGCATGGCTTTTAGTTGACTATGCCAAAATAGTGGTCCTCGAGGAGAGGATAGTCCCGACGCGTAGCGGCGGGACTATTCTCTCCTCGAGGACCACTATTTTGGCATAGTCAACGAAAAGTCATGCTATATTTATTATATTAGATGTGTGTGTTGTGGGGAGGGGGGGGGGGAGGGATTCTCCATCGGTCATATAGTCAAGATAATATTCTTATTCACAGCCAAAGAGAAAAGAAAATGGGTCAGGGTTTAAACAGGAAATCACGATAAAATTACTTCAAATTTGTGAACAAGTAGAGCAGACGATACAAATATTGTGAGAAATATAAGTACCGGCACGTAAAGAAAATTTCTTCCGGGTACGAAATTAAGGGGACGTCCAACCTAACTTTGGTCAAATTTCATGTAATTTTCTTTCAAGTCTAAAAAAGGCCCAAAATGAATAACCCCAATAAATTATATACCAAAATGCTTGGAATGAAACATAGAACATGTGGAAACTGAAATTTGCCATGGAACTGCTGCCATGTGTAAATAGCACCACCTGAAAGTCTGCTATGGCATAAGTAAGAGAACAAAATTTTTACAATAAAATACCTCAAAATAAAATAACAGCTGTATTCTATAAACATTTAAGTACACACTCGAAGAAATCTTTTCCTAATTCATGAAAGTAATGAAGATTGAGACCAAATGTTATAAGTGGAGTGCTCACTGATTGAAGGCAGACATTTTCTTTTGTTTATGTTTTGATTTGGGGAGTTCAACAAAGGTCAACTTGAAGGAGTCCAGCAGAAGAAGTATGGAAGGACAAAAGAGTGTCTCCCAATATCAAGATGTATGTGTTACTGTAATGGTTTGGAAAGAAAATATGATATTCTCCTATGTAGAATGCACTGCAAAGTCATACATTGTAGTTGAATAAATATATTTACAAACCCCTTGCACTGTAACCCCTTTTATCCCATGCATCAATTTGATAGTGATTAAATTGTTAAATTTGTCTGGTTTATCAATAAGTACATTAGCTTTGTTTAACTCTTGGACACCAATACACTCATGATATCTGTTGGAGAAGAAATAAGGGTAACTGTAACCTGTCACTGCAATAAACCATCTAATGTACTTAAAAGTACATTGTTATTCAAAACACATCAAATCAACCTTACATAACCATTATTGCATGTACTTTCCCCAAGGAGGCTTACTGACATATTGAGATCAGAAGGGCACATCCAGAGGGTCTCACATATTTTTTTCAAGAACGCAGTACACAAAGCAATCCCCAAAAGATGACAAGTGAGCTCCATTTGACACAGAAAATTTGGGGGGGGGGGGGGGGGGGGGCTCTCTTCCTTGTATGACTCTACCTCCGGCACTCAAGGCATATGCCTTTTTTCTCAAAGTTTAACTCTTTTTTCTTTTTGAAGATCCTGGCCACACATGTTCCAAACACTATCAGACAGGTAAACCTCCAAATAAGTGTATCTGCAAAAATCATGTTACATTGCAAAACATTCTTTTTAGAGTTTTAGTTCTGGACCTTTCATGCTTCTTACTTCCAACTATAACACTTAATTTATCGATTCATGGGTGAATAGAAAAGTCCTGCCATAATCAACATTTTGAGTTCCATAAGCCTTCAAAACAGCTCCAATAAAAGTGTCAAACATCAGATTGGTGGCTTTAAACAGAATATTCATTAGGTTGTTGCTTGATAAGTAATAGGAACAAAATCTTCACAAGAAAATTCTGCAGCAATACAATTGAGGGTATTAGCAGGCACTCTGCAACAAATTGTAACAAATCAACTAGTTATAAACAAAATTTTCTAACTCAAAAGAGTGAAAAAGTACCACAACTCTGAAAAAATGTGGGAAGAAACACATGCTACAGCAGCTACACAGGCATTGTTTCTCCATGATGCTCGATCACAAAACCAAATATCCTTCAAATTGGAGTAGCAATGGTTGAGATACAAGGGGGAATGTTGGTACATGCAATGATGAATGGGTAAGACTAAGATTAAGAGGACAGGGGGTCACCACTGCACGGCCCTAGATGCACCTTTGATTTTCCAACTTCCACTAAGTTCCAGGTCTGGGGCATAATAATCGCAACACACCCAACTTATCAGTTCATAATTTCAGTTAAATAAAAGAAATTATCAATTTGAATTAAATAATAGATGATGTAAAAATATTTGGCTTCCTTCGCCTTCTCGTACTATTTAATTACCACAAACAATATCAGTTTGATGCCGACAAACGAAACTGAACGCATGTGGTTTGATTAAAAAGTAACTCGGCATGAATAATGAATAAATTGCGAATAGTTCGTGTATTTCATTTATTTAAAAGCCAATTGCAGCTAATATTGACCGTGCATTCGATAATTCGTTTCGGTTTTGACCACACGGCCACGCTGACACTCCGTGACAGCGGTTATGTTTATTGTGATATGCAAATTGGGGGATGGTTTCCGGTGAAGGAGATTTGTCACATTTGTCAGTGTAAAACGATAAAAAAAACCCACTGATCGACGCTTGTATTACTATGGTTGGTTGGAAGAAAAAACTAAATTTTCAGCATCGTCCAAGCGCACCTTATTTAAAAGCACGAATGCATCATTTTCAACCCATCTTCAATCGGTCCTTTGCAGACATCAAACATACCCGTCTTCAAATTCCATGGTTACTAGGACGTAAATAACTTCGCAGCGACAGGGGGAAATTAACACACTCAATATAGTTCCAGGTCACTTGGAATATACTTCGTGAAAAAGTGATTTCTGAAGCATTCTGCTTACTTTGTTATGAATATTGCCTTATTTTATGTGTATCGTCCCGATTTTATACACTCGGTTATTTTTTTTACAAGTGGTTCATGTTGTCTTTCTAGTGCGCAATAATTCAGATTTTTTGTCAACAAAAAAGTTCAGACGGCCTGTAAACACGAGAGGGAATTTCGAACCATATTTTGCAGTTATGACATTAACAGCTCAAGTACTTGCTGTCACCTGTTTGCAAATACGCTCATACATTGTCTCGAACAAATAAAGGGCGTGATCACGTCCTTGCATTCTTACGATTGCCCAAATTGAGTATTTCTGCAAGAACCACATCGTAATCACATGACCGGAAAAACATCGTTGAAACATGGCCACCTCCGGAACATCAAAAATTTGTGTTGATGTTATTACATTCAAACGTCAAAACCCACTAGAGTGTGTGTCAAAAAAATGCTTTCTCCGAGTCTGTAGTATGTTATCATTATATTGAGGACAAGGCTTTCGAATTACCGATTATTTTGTGGTTTTACCGGTTCGTTACTTATGCCATTTGCAAATTAATCTTCTTCAAAATCATAAAATTCACTTTTTTTCCTGAAAAAAAATATATGTACCTTTTCTATGCACTTTACTCATTATTTTGATATATAATTTGCCTTTCCTTACTTCTCTTATCTGTTTCTGGGGCATTGGGAAAAATGTCAAAAAATTGACCAAAGTTAGGTTGGACGACCCCTTAAGCAAGACCGCTAATTTAGAGATGAACTACGAGAGATAAAAAGGCACGTTTTGCACAAGAATTGGAAAAAGGGAAAGTGTGAACTCATTCTGGTAAATGACGTGAAAAAACGGTTCAAGTTGATGTATTTATTGACTCACCAAACATGAATTAAAAACATATCGGTTGAAAAATGCCCACTGCTTCACGAGCTGCCTGCGTCGCATTTCGTAAATAAGAGAGTCAAGGCCACTGCTGATTTCTCGAGAATCTAAACAGGCAACGCAGATTTCTGTCGAATAATTCTACCCGAAATCCGGCTACGGTAAAAATAAAACCTTTGGCGAAAGATACGATACAGATATTTTTATTTCTCCAAACTAAATGTAATAATGTATATGGGACGAGATGTCTTGTAAAGTATTTACGCTTCAATGGAATTTTCTAAGGGAATTCGAAAGTTACTATTTATAACCGTGCGCTATTACCGTGCACTATTCTTTTTTCAAAAATGATAGAAGGTCTGTGCGATTTCGCTGACGAGCTATCGGAAAATAGGGTGTTTCTGTTCAACCAATCAGAATGCGGGAAAGTCACGCGATATCTAATATTCTCAATTTGGACCATCCGGTTGTAACAGAACTCTGGAGAGCTCTAGTTATGACTAGGGCTTCACGGTATTCCAATTTGTAATACCGAGTACGGTATTTTTTAAATACCGCGATATGAGTAAATATTGAGTATTTGAGAACTAACAATCCTTGTTTGATATGATCATGTAGAATTCCAAACGCACGCAATACTGCTCGTACTTTTCGATAGTTCTTGCTTGGAACGAATAGAACCACGTGTATCTGATTTTGCAAAGGAACCATATAGGCTTGAAAATAAGCAGTCTGACATGTGCAGAATAAGGTCCCCAGAGGTGAATTTGATGATGCTATCCCATACAGTGGGCCGATTTATCCTCTGAGTATCTCTTTCTTTTTAGTTTTGAGACCCTGATTCAGATTGAGGTTCACAGAGGGTAAATTTACTTATGTACCTTGCTGTGCAGG
The DNA here is from genome assembly GCA_031216915.1 of Pictodentalium vernedei. Classification (NCBI taxonomy): domain Eukaryota; kingdom Metazoa; phylum Mollusca; class Scaphopoda; order Dentaliida; family Dentaliidae; genus Pictodentalium; species Pictodentalium vernedei. The sequence goes on along the minus strand of CM062295.1, from coordinate 96,446,954 downwards.
GTAGCATCACTAAATTCACCTCTGGGGACCTCATTTTGCAGATGACAGTCTGCTTATTTTCTGGCTTGGAACCATATCTAAATTAAATAAAAGTACGGTAGTTTATAGTGTGCGTGTGATGAATTTAGATGAAGTTCTAGTCCAAAAAGTTAAGTTTATCATTAGTTTGAGAATATCGACATTACTCATCGACAATATCGTGAAGGTCGATATATCGAGTGAGTTGAAATTGGCTTAATACGGTATCGATATTGACAAAATACCGAGTTTCGGTGAAATACCGTGAAGCACTAGTTATGACTAGGTCTCCTACCCCCAATAAAATTTTGCAAAATGCAGTGCTCGAGGAGAGATTCTGAGGCATTTATAGAGTGTGTATAGCCCTATATTAGAGACAATTTTAGGGCTCTATGTGTTATATGAACGTTGCATTGGGCCAATGCTTTTTTTTTGGGTGGGGGGTGGGGGATGGGGCGGGGCGAGGCAACGAATGTTTTAGGAGGGGGCCAAGGACTCCCAGCCCCCACCTCACCGCCCAGCGCCCAGACGGTAAGGGGACTGGCAACCAGCTGCGGGTACTTCTGCCGTAAAATCTTTTGGCGACAATATTAACCCTTTACCTAACGTAACGGCCAAAACCGGCCAGCGGTATTCTCAAAAATCGCAAATTAATTTTCATTATTTTTTTCATTTTTTATCTCAAAAACATAGGTTATGACCCCCTCGTTGGAACTAGCTCGTCGAGCTCGTTCCAACGAGAGGTCATAACCTATGTTTTTGAGACAAAAAATGAAAAAAAATAATTATTCAAGAATTATTTTTGCAAGTGTCGTCTGCTTTTCAGGTCAGGTAAGGTTTAAACTATCTTAATGAACGCCGACATTTCTGTTCGATGGTGAAGTAAAACCGGAGGACAGCTATGTTGCAACGCACTTTGTAATAAAAGTTGCAAAATGAATAATTATTACAAAGTGCAACTACATGGACGGGAAAGATGTTGCAAAATGTAATAAATGTTACAAAATGCAACAACATGGACGGGAAAAACGTTGCAAAATGTAATAAACCTTTTTTTCAAACGGGCAATCAGAAACTAATTTATGGAGCCCGAGAGGTGACATGGTCAATTTTTTTTGTAATCCGTGCGCACGGAGTACTAATCCGTGCGAACGGATTACTAATCCGAGCGAACGTTTTACTAATCCGTGCGCACGGATTACTAATCCGTGCGAACGGATTACTAATCAGTGCAAACGGATTACTAATCCGTGCGAACGGATTAAAAAAAATAAATTGACCACGTTACCCCAGTTCATATACTGGAGCCCGGGAGGTGACATGGTCAATTTATTTTTTAATCCAGGTGACGTGAGGCTGAACTTAACAGGTGTAAACCGATTATTTATCATTTCATTGTGTTCAGCCTTGCATTCCTGGTTAAGGAGGTTTCTTACACAGGACCCGTAATGTGCTCCGCTGGATATTCCCTGCTCCCTCCCTTTATACGCTACCCCTGCGTTCTATAACACACAGAAAGGGGTAGCATAGAATTTGTACCAAAATGTATAACAATTAAAACTTTCTCGCTTATTGTCATGTTCGTGCATCGCGATGACACCTTCCGCGATGACTCCATTCGATTTTACCAATGAATTTACTCATCATTTAGGAATTTTAAGCTACCCCTTTCTGTATTTTATAGCATGTAGGGGCGGCGTATGGAAGGGGAACGGGGAATATCCAGGAAAGCGCGTTACGGGCCCCTATGCAAAAACATAGTGTATGGTCAATTGTCATTATATTTCCAACCACTAGGCGCATAGCCAGGATATCGAAGTTAAGGGGGGGGGGGGGGGTAATATCTAGGGGCGGGGGGGGGGGGGGGGGGCTTGTTCAGAGATCTGAACGTAACGGCTATCTCCCTACGTAGGGGGTAGCCGCTAGGTTCAGATCGCTGAACTACTAGTGTGGGGGGGGGGGGGGGGACATAGAGAGTAGGATGCGCAGCATCGTCCGAGCCACGTAGCGGCGAGATGGGGGCGAGCACAAGAGGAGGATACCCCTTTCGCTGGAGAGGGGGTCCTCCCCAGGGGAAAAAATTGAAATTTGAGACAAATAAACGAAATTTCCTTGACGATGAGTCCGTTTGTGTCCATAATTTATAAGTTGCGGAAGGCATCAATAATTAGGCCACATCACCTGGGGGGGATGACTGAAATATTCGGGTTTTTTTTTGCCCCCCCCCCCCCCCCCCCCAGTCCGGACACGCCACTGCCAACCACATAGTTTACAACTTTAGAGCTTCAGAACACGACATTGTTTGGAAAACATGTGTCGCCCTTTTTTTTTTTTTTTCCGAGTATGACATCTCTAGGGTGACTGATTCAAGACACAGGGAATTTTTTTATCTCATTATAATGAGATACTTTCTCGTTATAACGAGACACGGTTCTCGTTATAACGAAAAAACATTTTGTTATAACGACTTAGCATCTCGTTATAACGGGATGACATCTAGTTATAACGAGAAGACGTCTCGTTATAAGGAGAAAACATCTCGTTATAACGAGATAATATTTATATGACATTTATAACGAGATGTTTTCTTCTTACAACGAGACGTCTTCTCGTAAAAACTAGACGTTATCACGTTAAAACGAGAAGACTTCTCGTTATAAGGAGAAAACATCTCGTTATAACAGGATAATATTTATATAACATTTATATAAGGAGCGTCACATAGTTTGGAGGTTTCCTACACTCTAAAATCGGTTGGGTTAAAAATCAACCCAAATCGACTGGGTTGAGTGAATATGAACCCAAATTGGGTTCATATTCACTCAACCCAGTCGATTTGGGTTGATTTTTAACCCAACCGATTTAGAGTGTACGTATATGATGTTTACAGAAATCAATGATAAACTTTGGATAAATATCCATTTTGACTGATTTTGACTGAAAATAGCTCAGAGCTGTCAGTGCAAGCAGGAGCAGGTAGATAGATAAATAGATAGATAGCTACTTTTATTCAACAACATGCAGTGTTACAACATTTACAATATGTACATAAAACAAAAACTCTGAACACATGTACATTGTTGGGAGATGGCAAACTCCACACAAGAGTAGAAGTTAGTATCAAGTAATTCAATAGAGCAACGGGTGAGAATCAGACATCAATGGATGACATATTGGCTCTTATCTTATGCTTTGTGCGTGCAAGAGTTCGAAATGGAGGACAGAAATGTCGGTGACAAATAACACGGAAGAAATGGCGGTAATGGCAATGGCCAGTGGTAACACAATGTGACAATCACTTCAATTTCATTCCAAGATATTTTTTTTAAACAGTAGGCCTATGTGTAACATTCCTGCGTGGTATTGGTTGTTCCAGGGCATATGGTGTGGGTAGGTATGTGTGTATGTGATTGGGGGTGGGGTCGGGGTGCTGTCTCCCCGACTTTGTGAGAACCTAGACAATAGTGTTTGCGTGTTTGCGACCCATCCAGGATTCTTTGTTTTCTCCAGGTTCTCATAGAGGAAGAATGAGTTAGGGTTAGTTTTCCGATTTTGTGGGAACTTGTGTTTTATATCGTTGAACATTTGTCTATCTTGTATATTTACCTGCGTCATCTGACTCCACCCTCTCCATATTGTTATATATATATATAACAGGTATCGCCCTTTTTTATAAGGAGAAGAAACGGTACAATTTAGTAATACAAAACCTGTTTAAGACCACAATCAAGCACTGTTCCACTACCGGATTCCCAGGGCTATCCAACTGGCTAGTTGCCTCATCCTTCCTTATCCTACCCCTCCTCCCCGTAATCCCTACTCTAAGTGACTTCACCACTTGTACTCTCACCTCCACCACCGCCTCCACAACTTCCACCATTACTGCCACCTCCAACTCCACCTCTTTTTTGTTCAATCTTAACTTTTAGAAAAACTTCTAGCAAAATAAACAAATAATAGGATTTGGTTATAACGAGAGAGTAGTAGGAGATATGGATTTCGTCCCTATTCTGCCGGAGGGGGCCGAGGGGGTCGATGACGTCATCATAATTAAAATGTTACGTAAGGTAATTAATATTACTTAATGATTTTTTTTTTTTTTTTTAATCACTTTAATAATTAATGTAATTAATGACTGTTGCATAATTAATGTAATTAATGTAATTAATGTAATTAATGAGTGTAATTAGGGTTGATTATAATAATTAGTATATTAATAAATGAATTAATATTGACGTACTGGACATATGCGCATGCTATCAGTTGACTGACCCGCAAAATTGAACACTGCGTGTCTGGGTGTCATTAAATCGAATTTTTCTTTTCAAACGCCAACTACTGACAGATGTTGAAGCAATTAAATCTATTGTCACACTTTAACGACCGGTCATAAATATCGTTAGACTGGACATGCTATCATGTATTTAAAAATCAATGATGATCGCACGTGACAAGATGTGCCTTGCTTTTACCTGTAGACTGTGAACGACTCCATTGTGGCTATTTTTATAGGTATAATTTGATTTAATAACTTGGCGTGATTCTTTCATATTAATAATGCAAGTTTATTCTTCTCGTTTTTATGGCTGTCGAAAAACTCTCATAGACTAAAGGTATTCTGATTTTACGCCTCACGCGATAAAGTAATTTTTTAATCCGATGACCACATGAACAAATAACATTTCGGTTTTTGAAAAGCGGGCGTGTTTGTTTTTTCCCCTATAAAGTCTGACGACTCGAACCTCACTCTCATTAGAAACTGTGTCAGAAAAGCCAAGATGACAAGCATCGACTATACTTCCATAAACAGCTATGAGCGAACCAAGAAGCAGCGAGCCAACGAAGAATTTGCTTTAGCATTAAAAAAGTGGTGGGCAGCGACGCTCCCCACGAAGGAACAAGAAAAGAGACTAAAAGACTACCCGTTTGTTGAGGCTGCCAGACGTCCTTTCGGGGAGATACAATACAGAAATCGCCCCAAACACTGGTTCAATCTTCCTGTACACATGCAGGAGGAAGCACTAGTAGGGCCACCAACAGTTAACGAAGATTGTAAAAAGGATTTTTTCACCGAGGCGGAGATGGGAGGAAAAAAAAAATAGCTTTCTATGGAAAGCAAAAAAAAAAACCGGCCCTTTTCAGGGCCACCATAATCTTAAAAAGAGTTGCTTTGTCACAAACACACACTTTTTCAACCAATCAGACACCTCCATTATCCCACACCCTGACCGTCACACCCTGTATCCCCTCACAGTACCTAAAACTTTCATGAACTCCCCTCCTCCAGGTCATCTAATACTAAAAAACTTTTGGAAACCGCTCTCCCCCCGCCCCACCATACTCTTAAAAAGAGTTGCTTTGTCACAAACACACACTTTTTCAACCAATCAGACACCTCCATTATCCCACACCCTCACCGTCACACCCCTGTATCCCCTCACAGTACCTAAAACTTTCATGAACTCCCCTCCTCCAGGTCATCCAATACTAAAAAAAAAACTTTTGGAAACCTCTCTCCCCCCTCCCCCAGCCCTCACAATAGCTAAATTATCTCGAACCCCAGTTCAGTTCTCTAAATGTAATGGACATGTCAGGCCCCCGAATACGCCTTCTCCACAATTTTGAGCGATGAAATTACCCCGATTAGTCTCCTCTCATAACTTACCACTCTCTTAACCCGTATTTACTATGAGATTGTTCCCCTAATAAATAGCGTATGTTCATTTAATATAATATATTAATAATTTTCGTTAAATAATTCATTCCACAAGACACTTGTCGAAAAAACAAAATGGCGGATTAGTTTGACAGAAATACGCATATCGATTTATTCAGGAATGTCTGTCGGTTGTGTCCTTGGGCAAGACACTTCATCCCTATTGACCATGTGGGGGCATGGTGACGCTGTGCACTAAGGCGTACTGCACGTCGATGGAGCACCTGTCTTCAACCAATGCAGACCCTGTGTAGAATCTTGACAGTTGCTTGCCGTTGCTCGGTGGCTCTCTCCGGCTTTCCCCACTCGTAAAACTGTCGTGGTCATGATTAGTTATTGTGCAGACCTTAAACACCAATAAATAAATATAAATAAATAGTCGGTTATCAAAACAGCCTTGAGTGTTTAACAGTTAATTGTGGACCAGGGCGTTTAAAAATGAAAAAATTTGGGTGATAGCACTACGGACTGTGTTTAATCATAGAAAAATCACACCGCGCTATTACTAACCCGTATGATTTATTTTTGAACGTTCACTGAAGAATAGCCCACCCATCTAAGTAAAAGCATGAAAGAGCTAATATTATCTAATTACCTATGTGGGGGTGGGGTGGTCGGTAACATTGTGAACTAGGGCGTACTACATTCCGCCAATGATAACCCTGTGTAGAACTTTGACAGTTGTTCACCTCTGCGCGATGGTTCTTTCCGGATTGCTCCAACTGTCGTTAAATAAATGAAAAAAACTACAATTCTATAATAACAGGCCAAGACCCCTTCGTTTTGTCTGGGGGAAAATCAACAGTACTTTCACCCCCCTCATTTTAATAGTTGAAAAGCGCTGTTACTCGAACAAAAAAAAAATGGTAAAAGGATATGCGACTCTGTATTAGCCACCCAAATTTGCGAGACTTGGGAAAATATAACCCACCTAGAGCTGCACCAAAGCTACGTACACTATTCGAACTCCCGCATTGTGTCCTTGGGCAAGTTAATTTACCCTGATTATCCACATGGGAGCGCGATGACGGCGTGTAATAAGGTGTACTGCACGTCGATGATACGCATATTTTAGAACACTCTAACCCTGCTTGTGCGGATTTCCGACGTTGGTGAGATGACAGTTACTCGTCGTTGCTCTGTGGTTCTCTTTGGATATTCCGGAGGCTACCCATAAAATTGTCACGTTTAATTATAACTTGAACTTGATGTCCGGGTGTAATGAAATAGCGTATTTTCTGCAGACATTCTAAATAAACGCAGCTGGTTTACAGACCTGTACATATTTTTTTTTTCAATTGAGTAAAAATATAGAATAGTTACTGATGTAACACGCCGATTAGTATGTTTAATGAATCTAACTACGCCAGTCCGACCGACCCTTTGCCCACCATGATCACAACAAACGTTTCAATTCTCTCTCTCTCTCTCTCTCTCTCTCTCACCGCTACAGTATGGGTGGAAACTAATTGCGTTCAAGCTGTTGTTTTTTTTTTCTAGGTTTTACCACCTCCCTTACAGCGCAAATCGAAATGAAATCTGATTCATTGAACCATACTACAGTGCATGTCAAAATTAATTTTTGAACGCCATTTTTTCTATGTGCCGCTATCAGCAGCTATGACCATAGCGTAACTTTGTGGTAAAATGCTTATTTTTGTACAAAACTCAAGACCTTTCTCTGACAAATGCCTATATAAAAACAAGATAATACGTGAGAATGCGTTGTGTACCTGCATTTTGTTGATAAAATATGGCATGACCACATTCCCGGATATTATTAATGTACCCGCTTAATAACAGCCGAATATTTATCAGATCACAGTTTTTTTGATTTGAATAATTGCCGATTTTTTTATTAAATCACATTCAGTAATTTATGTAGATTTCCTGAACTGGGCGAATGTCAAGGAAGGCAATCTGTAGTTTAGGAGACACCACAAATAAAAACAAAATAAAAAATCTGAGATATATTGCATTTTTTTAATTATCCATATTAACCAGAGGTCAAAACTAGTCAAATTAATTAGTATTAAATTACAAATGGTTATGAAATTTGCAGTAAAATGAACACTGGTATATGCTGCTGGCCGCATTTTTAGTTGTCTGTAATGGCTGTTGTTCAGAATGTCACCCTATTGGTGTGAGTTTTCGCTTTTTCGTCCAGTTTCATGAGAGCTTCCACGAAGTCCGTTCCACATTCGCAATCTTTCCCAGGGGCCATTCTTCAAAGGCTGGTCCATCGCAGCTTTACAGAGATATTGTTTTCTGGACGACAATGTTCAAGGCGTTCTGGGTTTCCGATGAGACCCCTTGGGATATTTCGATCTTTAAGGATGTTTGCCAAAATTTTCCACCCTGTCGGTTGAAAATCTTTTCTTTTTCGCAGCAGATCATTTATTAGATCACACATATTGGAGCCCGAAATTGTAATGCCGTTATACACGAGTCGATCTTTCTCATCCCAGGATAAATTGGGTATATTCTTTATTATCTGGAGTAACAAAAGCGCCTTCTGCTGCATGGAATTTGGTATAACGGCTAACCAGTCCGGATGATTTTCCACTGAAAAACTTGTCGTCAAGGAGTGTGGTTTGGTGTTTTCTTTGCGTAAATTTGATTGGCGCTGAAAGATTGTCTGGTTCAGCAGCCCTTTCTCTTCAGAACCCGATGTTGAAGATTCAGGAATTGGTCTCATACCCTGGTCTATGGGCGGGACAGCTACAGCATTCAGGGGTGCGCGTATTTCCCGCAACTGTTCACTCCCCCATGGTTCAATACACTGAATTCTGCTTGAGGGTAGGTTGATTGAGTCATCTATAGGTTTTGACCTCAGTGATTCCCCCATCACTAGCGATTTTACTGGCTCTAGCTTATTTGCAAGCCCCAAAATATTTCCACTTGTTAATGCATTGTTCCAACTAAAGGCTGATTTCATATGCACTGGAGGATAGGGTGGCTGGTTACAGACAGATCTGGTTGTTAACTCGGCTGTATTTGGGTTCGCTCCCCCTATAGTGTGTTTAAAATTTACATTTTTGTGTAATTGTCGTCTGTGTCGATAATAATGAGTTTTATGAGAGTAAGATTTTTGACACAATTCACAGACGTAGCGCGCGTTCATCCTTTTCAGAAGCGAGTTAATAGAGTGGCAATACAGTTCCAACACTCTTCCATTTATATGTATGAATAGGATGGGTCCCACCCCAACCTGTCAATCGCTGATTGGCTAATTATATATCAAGATGAGGTGGGTTCTACCCCAACCTGTTGATCATTGGTTACTTCAAATTCTCACACAGTGCATTGTGGGAAATTCCAGTGGTAGAGCTCTGAGGTAAAATAAGTTACAAATTGATATAGTTTACTTCAAAAAAAAAAAGAAACATCAAAGTCACATTCATGACAAGCCGAGGTAGCACATCTGAACCACCAACTCTACACTGTTTAATCAGATAATCCATTTAATCAGATAATTACATGTGCATATCGGTTTTTCATTGGTTTTTCATCAGTTTCCATTGGTTTTTCATTGGTTTTTATCAGTTTTTCATTGTTTTTTATCAGTTTTTATTGGTTTTTATCGGTTTTTATCAGTTTTACAATTCGATAAAATGGTTTTTAGTGATTTAAATCACGTAAAATGATCACTAATTACCACTAATTGGTCACTAATGGTCACTAATTGCCACTAATTAGTGACCAATGGTCACTAATGGTCACTAATTGTCACTAATTAGTGACCAATGGTCACTAATTACCACTAATTGGTCAATAATTACCACTAATTGGTCACTAATGGTCACTAATTGGTCACTAATTGCCACTAATTAGTGACCAATTGGTCACTAATTACCACCAATTGGTCACTAATGGTCACTAATTGCCACTAATTGGTCACTAATGGTCACTAATTACCACTAATTGGTCACTAATTACCACTAATTGGTCACTAATGGTCACTAATTGCCACTAATTAGTGACCAATTGGTGGTAATTAGTGACCAATTGGTCACTAATTAGTGGCAATTAGTGACCATTAGTGACCAATTAGTGGTAATTAGTGACCATTAGTGACCAATTAGTGGCAATTAGTGACCAATTGGTGGTAATTAGTGACCAATTGGTCACTAATTAGTGGCAATTAGTGACCAATTAGTGACCATTAGTGACCAATTAGTGGTAATTAGTGACCAATTAGTGGTAATTAGTGACCATTGGTCACTAATTAGTGACAATTAGTGACCATTAGTGACCATTTTAATTTTGACATGCACTGTAGAATGGTTCAATGAATCAGATTTCATTTCGATTTGCGCTGTAAGGGAGGTGGTAAAACCTAGAAAAAAAAAACAACAGCTTGAACGCAATTAGTTTCCACCCGTACTGTATCGGTGAGAGAGAGAGAGAGAGAGAGAATTGAAACGTTTGTTGTGATCATGGTGGGCAAAGGGTCGGTCGGACTGGCGTAGTTAGATTCATTAAACATACTAATCGGCGTGTTACATCAGTAACTATTCTATATTTTTACTCAATTGAAAAAAAAAATATGTACAGGTCTGTAAACCAGCTGCGTTTATTTAGAATGTCTGCAGAAAATACGCTATTTCATTACACCCGGACATCAAGTTCAAGTTATAATTAAACGTGACAATTTTACGGGTAGCCTCCGGAATATCCAAAGAGAACCACAGAGCAACGACGAGTAACTGTCATCTCACCAACGTCGGAAATCCGCACAAGCAGGGTTAGAGTGTTCTAAAATATGCGTATCATCGACGTGCAGTACACCTTACTACACGCCGTCATCGCGCTCCCATGTGGATAATCAGGGTAAATTAACTTGCCCAAGGACACAATGCGGGAGTTCGAATAGTGTACGTAGCTTTGGTGCAGCTCTAGGTGGGTTATATTTTCCCAAGTCTCGCAAATTTGGGTGGCTAATACAGAGTCGCTTATCCTTTTACCATTTTTTTTTGTTCGAGTAACAGCGCTTTTCAACTATTAAAATTAAAATGTCCCCCAGACAAAACGAAGGGTTCTTGGCCTGTTATTATAGAATTGTAGTTTTTTTCATTTATTTAACGACAGTTGGAGCAATCCGGAAAGAACCATCGCGCAGAGGCGAACAACTGTCAAAGTTCTACACAGGGTTATCATTGGCGGAATGTAGTATGCCCTAGTTCACAACGTTACCGACCACCCCACCCCCACATAGGTAATTAGATAATATTAGCTCTTTCATGCTTTTACTTAGATGGGTGGGCTATTCTTCAGTGAACGTTCAAAAATAAATCATACGGGTTAGTAATAGCGCGGTGTGATTTTTCTATGATTAAACACAGTCCGTAGTGCTATCACCCAAATTTTTTCATTTTTAAACGCCCTGGTCCACAATTAACTGTTAAACACTCAAGGCTGTTTTGATAACCGACTATTTATTTATATTTATTTATTGGTGTTTAAGGTCTGCACAATAACTAATCATGACCACGACAGTTTTACGGGTGGGGAAAGCCGGAGAGAGCCACCGAGCAATGGCAAGCAACTGTCAAGATTCTACACAGGGTCTGCATTGGTTGAAGACAGGTGCTCCATCGACGTGCAGTACGCCTTAGTGCACAGCGTCACCATGCCCCCACATGGTCAATAGGGATGAAGTGTCTTGCCCAAGGACACAACCGACAGACATTCCTGAATAAATCGATACGCGTATTTCTGTCAAACTAATCCGCCATTTTGTTTTTTCGACAAGTGTCTTGTGGAATGAATTATTTAACGAAAATTATTAATATATTATATTAAATGAACATACGCTATTTATTAGGGGGACAATCTCATAGTAAATACGGGTTAAGAGAGTGGTAAGTTATGAGAGGAGACTAATCGGGGTAATTTCATCGCTCAAAATTGTGGAGAAGGCGTATTCGGGGGCCTGACATGTCCATTACATTTAGAGAACTGAACTGGGGTTCGAGATAATTTAGCTATTGTGAGGGCTGGGGGAGGGGGGAGAGAGGTTTCCAAAAGTTTTTTTTTTAGTATTGGATGACCTGGAGGAGGGGAGTTCAGGAAAGTTTTAGGTACTGTGAGGGGATACAGGGGTGTGACGGTGAGGGTGTGGGATAATGGAGGTGTCTGATTGGTTGAAAAAGTGTGTGTTTGTGACAAAGCAACTCTTTTTAAGAGTATGGTGGGGCGGGGGGAGAGCGGTTTCCAAAAGTTTTTTAGTATTAGATGACCTGGAGGAGGGGAGTTCATGAAAGTTTTAGGTACTGTGAGGGGATACAGGGTGTGACGGTGAGGGTGTGGGATAATGGAGGTGTCTGATTGGTTGAAAAAGTGTGTGTTTGTGACAAAGCAACTCTTTTTAAGATTATGGTGGCCCTGAAAAGGGCCGGTTTTTTTTTTTTGCTTTCCATAGAAAGCTATTTTTTTTTTCCTCCCATCTCCGCCTCGGTGAAAAAACCCTTTTCCCAATCTTCGTTAACTGTTGGTGGCCCTACTAGTGCTTCCTCCTGCATGTGTACAGGAAGATCGAACCAGTGTTTGGGGCGATTTCTGTATTGTATCTCCCCGAAAGGACGTCTGGCAGCCTCTTTTAGTCTCTTTTCTTGTTCCTTCGTGGCGAGCGCCGCTGCCCACCACTTTTTTAATGCTAAAGCAAATTCTTCGTTGGCTCGCTGCTTCTTGGTTCGCTCATAGCTGTTTATGGAAGTATAGTCGATGCTTGTCATCTTGGCTTTTCTGACACAGTTTCTAATGAGAGTGAGGTTCGAGTCGTCAGACTTTATAGGGGAAAAAACAAACACGCCCGCTTTTCAAAAACCGAAATGTTATTTGTTCATGTGGTCATCGGATTAAAAAATTACTTTATCGCGTGAGGCGTAAAATCAGAATACCTTTAGTCTATGAGAGTTTTTCGACAGCCATAAAAACGAGAAGAATAAACTTGCATTATTAATATGAAAGAATCACGCCAAGTTATTAAATCAAATTATACATATAAAAATAGCCACAATGGAGTCGTTCACAGTCTACAGGTAAAAGCAAGGCACATCTTGTCACGTGCGATCATCATTGATTTTTAAATACATGATAGCATGTCCAGTCTAACGATATTTATGACCGGTCGTTAAAGTGTGACAATAGATTTAATTGCTTCAACATCTGTCAGTAGTTGGCGTTTGAAAAGAAAAAATCGATTTAATGACACCCAGACACGCAGTGTTCAATTTTGCGGGTCAGTCAACCGATAGCATGCGCATATGTCCAGTACGTCAATATTAATTCATTTATTAATATACTAATTATTATAATCAACCCTAATTACACTCATTAATTACATTAATTACATTAATTACATTAATTATGCAACAGTCATTAATTACATTAATTATTAAAGTGATTAAAAAAAAAAAAAAAAAAATCATTAAGTAATATTGATTACCTTACGTAACATTTTAATTATGATGACGTCATCGACCCCCTCGGCCCCCTCCGGCAGAATAGGGTCGAAATCCATATCTCCTACTACTCGAGAGAAATAAGCGAAAATTCGGAGTCACTCAATAGAGACAAAAATTGAGGTATTTAACCCCCAAAAGGGGTCAGATCGCTATGACATACTACTCTCCTGGAAGAGGAGACTATTCGTGTCGGCATACATACCCTCCGGATAACCTAGCGCCCCATTCCCCTCCCATCATGGTTTAATTGGAGAGAAATCTCGCGAGTTTCTGATCCAGCTAAAAAAAAACCCTTAAAATTGGTCATGTCCCTAAACTGTCACGCTTGAAGCACGTACACACGTATCACCATGGTGATGATGTCGGGAGATGGAGGGCTACTAATGATACCTGGATATATGTCAGTGACTAGGTCTCCTCAAAATAAGTCCCACGGTTCGGGTCTCCCACGGAGGTCCACCTAACCCGGCGAGAAACCCATATCATATACTACATACATGTTTAAGATGGTAACTGGAAGCTACGCGAATTCAAGTTGGAGTTCATCTGAAATAGTGGTGATCGGGCTGAGTATACATAAAGATTATTAGTTACCCCATGTCTGATCACGTGGTACGGGTTTTTACCTACCCGAAGCCAGCCGTATCCCATGAGGCCGAAGGCCGAATGGGATACAGCTGGCTTCGGGTAGGTAAAAACCCGTACCACGTGATCAGACACGGGGTAACGAATTTCCGTTTTAGAAGTACAATCTATTTCATGTGTGAACACACACAGCATGAGATCTTTTATCTTCCATTGTTGAGCCAAACAAGTTTCTGTGGAATTTTTGTGCAAAAGAGTTTTTTGTGAAAATATGCCGATATGACTGGTATAAAAAAAATTATTGAATTTCTTTTTGTCTCAAAAACATAGCTTATGAACCCCACATTGGAGGGTACTCGACAAGCTCATTTCAATAAGGGGTCATGAGCTATATTTTGGAGATCAAATATAATTAAAATATAATACATGTACACTGTAAAACTGGAATGACGTGTCTTCTACGGGGTATGGACAATTTGTAGATTTGGGAACGAGGCTTCCACTGGGTATGGGAAATTTGTCAGTGGCTGGGCGGACGTATCGTGGGTTTCAATGAATATGGTCTCATACCACGTATCTATCAACCAATCAAATCAAAAAATTCAGTTTAGTCAATAAATAAATAACATTATCGCTTAATTTGTTTAACATTAGGCATTGTAAAAAATGTAACAATATGCGTTGTTTTTTAGCGTTAAAAGTTATAACATTATGCGGAGTTTATAACATTATCGGTTTACAACATTTTTTGTAACATTGCACGTTGGTGTAACATTATGTAGAGTTGTTACATTATCAGTTGTAACAAGCAGGTCTTTTTAACGCCCTTCTAACAGAATCCTCTTCAGGACCACATGTGATGCCTTGCCGCGGTGCATGATGGGAATCAAGCTGGTTGTTCTGGTAGCCCACGTAAGCGGTTATATTGTGACGCCATTGTCATGGTGATGTTAATGCGCATGCGTAGCTCTTGTTGTAATGGAGACACGTGTTTCTGTCTTTCATTTTGTGTGATGCCGCCATTTTGGTTTCTGTTATGTTACACTCTAAAATAAGTTGGGTTAAAAATTGACCCAAATTGACTGAGTTGAGTGAATATGAACCCAAATGGGTTCATATTCACTCAACCCTGTCGATTTGGGTTGATTTTTAACCTAACTGATTTTAGATTGTACATGGTTACTTAGGTGCCCAAATTCCTATTATATAATGGGAGTGTGTTCGGAGGGTGTGTTCATTTGTATAGGGCTATATCTACTGAGAACGCCTTGACCATCTTTGATGATACTCGTTTGGTATGGATAGAACGGGAGAGCAGTGCTCAGTTGTTACGGAATTGGATTTCAAACCGAAGATCCACGGTTCAATCCCCGCCAGGGGTAAACGCGTTGTGTTCTTGGACATGGCACTTCATCCCCATTGTCCGCACGGTGGCTGTGTACTAAGGCATAATGCACGTCGATGGTGCACTTGTCTTCAACCAATGCTAACCCTGCTTGTGCGGAGTTAGAACGTTGGAGAATTTGACGATGTTCGCTGTTGCTCGGTGGTTCTCTCCGGGTACTCCGGTTTCTTCCACTCGTAAAACTATCCGACACGAGGTGACCCTGGGTGTCGAAAGTGTCGCTAAATCCCAAGAAATAAATTAATATATGAATAGAACGTTGAGTTATATAGATATAGGAGCTAGGGTGTCATGCAGGTACTGGTGAGCTAAGAGCAAGAAGCTAAAAAACTCTCGGAATGGTGGAGAAGATAGGAGCTACGAAACCCATAACGCATTAGTTTGGAGATCAATGTAGACCTTGGTGCACTAATGTTGACTGCCATGGACTTTTGTAGACTGATGTGCGCATTTTGGTCTGAAGTTGACTAATGTGTGCAACTGTGGACATTGGTGGACTGATGTGGGCTTTTGTGGATTGATGTGAACTATATGGATTGATGTGGACTGATGACAGTGGTTTGAAAACTGCCGGGAATGTTTATGTATTAACCCTTTACCTAATGTAACGGCCAAAACCGGCCAGCGCTATTCTCAAAAATCGTCAGTGAATTTTCCTTATTTTTTTCATTTTTTGTCTCAAAAACATAGGTTATGACCCCTCATTGGAACGAGCTCGTCGAGCTCGTTCCAATGAGGGGTCATAACCTATGTTTTTGAGACAAAAAATGAAAAAAATTAGTTGTTCAAGATTTTTTTTTGCCAGTGTCGTCTGCTTTTCACGTTAGGTAAAGGGTTAATGTGCTTTGAGTGCGTTTTGAGGACTTTTGTGGAGCACCTGGGACTGTAGGGAACTGAATATGGTGGTGGTTGGTGTCGTAGTTGTAGTGGTTTTCTTAGTCGTTTAGCAGTTGCAGTGGTTGGAGTAGTCGTGGCAGTGGTTGCTGTTGTGGTTGCCGTTGTCATAGTTGCAGTGGTTGGTGTATCTGTTTGTGTTGAAGCTGTAGTCGTTGGTGTTGTAGTAGTTGGTGTTGTAGTTACCGTTGTTGGTGTAGTGTTTATGGTGGATCGTGTAATGGCACATGTACAGTACGTGGAGAGTGTATTATCACTAAATCACCCGCAGAGTGGAGATTCCACCCGAGCAATAATTGCAAATTTGTTGCAAAGCATAACCAGCACAAGCAAAGTTTCAGCCAATGGACCTCCGGGTTAAACCCGGAGGTCCATTGGCTGAAACATTGCTTGTGTTTTTTGTCGATATGTACAAAATTTGAAAGTTATAGCTTGGGAGATAACTCCACTCCGCGGGTGGTTTAGTTACAATCCACTCTCCACGTACTGTAGTAGTGTAGTTGTAGTGGTTGATCTTGTATGTATGTTGCAAATTGTGTATTCATATTTAAAGTTGTGGTATATGGTGTCATAGTGGTTGGTTTGGTGTTGTGTAGTTGGCTGATTGCTGTCATAGTTCGTTGGGCTGTTGTAGTAGTTATATTAGTAATTGTTGAAGCGGCAATTGTTGTAGTGGTTGTTGTAACAGTTGTAGTAGTTGTAGGTGCGCTGGGTAATGTCATAATTCCTTTGGTTGGTGTAGTAGTTGTGGGTATTGTAGTGGGTTTCTTGGGTGCAATTAGTGTAGTGACTGAAGTGGTAGTTGGTGTTGCTGTTGTGGTTGTTACTGTTTTTTTAGTGGATGGTGTAGTAGTAGATGGTATAGTAACTATAGTGGTTCGTGTACCAGTTGTTGTGATGTAGTGGTTGGTGCAGTAGTTGTTGTATAAATTATTGGTATTGTGGAGGCTGGTATTGTATTTGTTATTTATTGACACTTTCGACAGCCAGGGTCACCTCGTGTCGGAATTATATTGGCGCAGCGGGTGTTGGTGTTAGTGGTTGGTATAGTGGTGGTTTGTGTAGTGGTTTTAATAGTAGTGGTTGGCCTTGTAGTCATAGTGGTTGTGTGGTAATGGTTGATGGTACAGTAAAGATTGGTATAATGGATGTTTTTGTGAAGTAGTAGAAGTGGTTGACGTGGTAGAGGTTGGAGTAGTAAAATGTGGTGTACTTTGTTTTGGTGTCGCAGTTTTAGTTGGTGTTGTTGTAGTGGTCGATGTCCTAGTAGATGTGGTTGATTGTGAATGAAGTAGTTATAGTGATTGAGGTAATTCTTGCGATTCTTGCTATAGGGTTATACTGGTTGGTGTACTACAGTTAAAACTAGAAGTCCTGTAATGAAATGCGGACAAATAGCACGTCGATCTGCGCGTTAATCTACGCGTTATGACCATAGTAAGGCCATCAAATTCTGTACATATGGCCTGTGCACAAGCAATGTCTCAGCCAATGTAACCCGGAGGTCCATTGGCAGAAACACTGCCTGTGTTTGCTATGAGTAACCCGGAGAACCTGCCGTGCTTTGGATGCCATTCGATATGGCAATTGCGCGCAGTTCGTACGCACAATTAAGCATAGATAAGCGCACAATTCATGACAGGACTTCTAGTTTTAACTGTAGTTGTAACTAAAACTACGACCCAAAGAGACTACTCTGTCGATACCATTGAAAAAAAAATTGTTTGAAACAGTATGTGTAACCTTTCCGCGTGTTGTCAGTTGTCCCGGGGCAAAGAGACCGGTGGAGGTGGCGATCATCGGTCTCTTGCTAATGAGTTGTATTGAGGTTTCTTTTTTTTAACTGAATTTCTCCACATATACGGTTAATGGTAGACATCCTGTTTTGCCTGATTTTCCAACACTAACCTTATTTCATTTCTCCCTATTTCTTCCACACCTACAAGTACTGGTTCATTCTTCATCATATATAAATTCGAAGTCACAGTCCCGTGAGATCGTTTCACCTCAGTATAAAGTTACATAGTAAAAGACTGCCAGAGTCAGATGATTCAAAAATCGACTTGCGTTCCTACCAGCTCTATATACCAGCTGAGTACCAATTCTCATAGAACTCCAAACGATGAAAGCTGTATCACATTTTTGTTGTCCCTGGGGTTTTCAGTCTTCCTTCGGTAGTATGATATAAAACTACTATGGATATAGTGTAAAACAATCTAATAGGGGTTGAGGACTGTTGCTGTGTCCAGAAAACTAGCTGTATGCACACATGACAAACAAATCTGTATCTCCAAGAGAGAGTAGATACATGGCCTCCACTCGATCCAGGAAATTGATATTGTAATCCATTTCCCTGATCTATTTTTGCCATTTATATATTTAGGGAATCCAGCCTCAAGTCTAGAGCTGTAGGTTAACCGAAACCGAACCGAGGTTTTTAGTTTTTTTAAAAAACCGAAACCGTCCACATCCCGTAATCTAAAGTTTTTCGTTTTTTATTGAATACTCTCTTGCCAGCTCTTGCTGCAGAAATTCACAGAATGTAGCCTTCCCAGAGTAGTGAGAGTACCCAGACACTGCCATTGGCAGTGTCTGGGTACTCTCACTACTCTGGGAAGGCTACATTCTGTAAATTTCCGACATTTCAGTTTAGTTGTGTTTGCAGCTTTCCTCAAGTTGGGTGTAGGTGTCAGACCTCGAAAAAAGGCCAAGCACAATAAAAGTTAGATAATTATTATATTGTCCTTCCTGATTCTTCATGTATTATAGCTTATTTCGGGCATTCATTGAGTTTCACTCAATTTCACTACCATTCAGTTATGACTCTGGACATAAGAATGAGATTTATTGAATTTTACTTGGCCTCATGAACAAACCGAAAACCGAACCGAACCGAGGTTTTTCTCCATCTGAAAAACCGAAACCGAAACCGAACAAGAAATTTAAAAACCTACAGCTCTACTCAAGTCCACACACAAAACATACGCACGCACCTTCTCGCTTTAGAATAGACTGATGCCTGAATGAAGCATCATTACATGATATGCAGCTGCATTGTGCAATAAACAACGTGTTATGCAACAATGCTGCATTATACAAAACAATGCATTATGCGCCGCAGAATGAAGCAGTATGCAATAAACAACGTATTATGCAACAATGTTGCATTATACAACAAAACAACGCATTAGGCACTGCAGATGAAGCATTTTGCATTAAATGTTTTTTATGTTTAATTGGTAGTGGAAGAGGCCATTCTGGTGTGATTTGCACGACAAGGTCATCTCGAGCACTTTTATAGCAATCCATACCGCCGAGTTAAAGCAAATGGTTAGGCATATCTGGTGGTTGTATGTCCATGTTACGTTCCAAAGGCTGTAGAATGGTCCACGAGAATCCCGGTAGTGGAGCAGTCCACGATTATGTTCTTACATGGGTTTTGATTTACTAGCAAAGTTGGACACAGTAACTACGCCTGGGGTGGAAGTCCCCTCAATTGGGGGGGGGGGGGGGGGGTGGTCGGGGGCAACATATGTGCAAAATGGTTAGTTACTCTTGAACTTTCCATACTAACTTGTGTGGGTTGAGTAGTATAGAATGTTATTTTAACACCTTTTTACAAGGATCTGATTCAGGATCTCCTGTAATGTCAAGCCGCAGTGCATGATGAGTATCATGTTCGATGTCCTGGTGGTCCGTGACGGTCATGTTGTGACAATAATGGTATGGTGTTACACGTTATTAGTGCACATGTTTCTTGCCGCCATTTTGTATGATTAAGGGTGGCATCTTGATTTATATGGTGTCACGTTGTTACTATGGGACCCACATATGACTAATTTAGAGTGTGTGTCAGAGTATATCTCTTCATCGGAAACGGCCCAACAACGACCATAAATACCAAATGAATCCTAAAACTGTTTATAAGGCTCGGATTCTCCAGCTTAGTAACCCAACACAAACAGGTTTACACACATAATCAGCGTGCTGTACGCTGTACACCGAGCTGACCATGCGCCCAGTTGGGGAACTGGGATTAAGTGTCTTGCCCAATCATATATGCTTATAACGCAGGTCAGAAACAAACCCACGACCTTTATGAAGCCCAATGCTCTAGCCAATAAGCCACCGCGCCCCTGGATCATGCAAGCTATGGCCTATGGTTTAGGAGCCAGAGGTCGTGTGGGTTTTTGGTCTGGGTACTAGGAGCCAAGAAGGCTACGGGGTGGTGTAGAAGCAAGGAGCTCCGAAACGTATAACCCAGTAGTGTGGAGACTAATGTGGACCTTTGTACACCAATATACCAATACTGAATGCCGTGGAACCATGAATACTATTGTGGACCTTTGTGGGCCAACATGGGTTTGTGTAGTAGTTGTAATGGTTGTTCTTGTGGTTGTTGGTATCACTGTCGCAGTGGTTGATGTATCTGTTGGTGTTGAAGTTGTTGGTGTTGAAGTATTTGGTGTTGTTGTTGCAGTGGACGATGTAGTATTTGTGGAGGTTCTTGTAGTGGTTGGTGTAGTAGTTGTAGTGTTTGATACTGTGGTTGTGGTTGTTGATATTACAGCAGTTGGCGTTTTAGCTGTGTTTTGTGGTGTTGTGGTGATTGGTGTTCGAGCTGTGAGGATTGGTGTCATAGATATTTTAGTTGCTGTAGTAGTTGTAGTGGTAAATATTGCACTGGTTGATGTAATAATTGAATGTGGTTTGTATCGTTGTGGTTACTAGTGTTGTAGCTGTGACAGTTAGTGTCGTGGGTCTTTGTGGTTGGTGTAGTAGTGGTAATGGTAGGTGACGTAGCGGGTTTAGTAGGTGCAGTTTGTGGTTCAAGCAGTAGTTGTAATAGTTTATTTTTGTTGTGGTAGTTGGTGAAGTAAAGGTTGGTGGAATAGTTGTTGGTTTTGATAAAGTAGTTGTAGTGGGTACTGTGGTTGAGGCTGTTAGTGCTGTGTTTGTGGTTCATGGTATAAGAGCGAGTGGTTGGCGCTAGTGTTGTGGTTGGTAAAGTACTCGGAGTTGCTGTTGTAGTCGATGGATTTGTAGTTGTGGTGTCAGTTGGCGTTTTTGTGGTTCTTGAAGCAGTCCGTGTAGTGGTTGATGTTGTAGTGTTGGGTGTTGCAGGTGTATTGGTTGTTGTAGTAGTTGTGTTTCTTTGATATAGCAGTTGAAGTGGTTGTCAAAGTAGTCGTCGTGGATGGTGGATATTTGAGGTTGTGGATGATGTTTTTGCCGTAATTGGAGGTACAATATGTGTAGTAGTTGTTGTTATAGTAGTTATGGTGATCGGACATGAGATTACCCTGTTGAAAGTGTAGTTAAACCCCAATAAATAAATAAATAAATAAATAAATAAATAAATAAATAAATAAATAAATAAATAAATAAATAGCTACTACACCAACATCAACTACAACAAATACTACACCAACAACCACTATCTTCAGTTCCCGAAAGTCCCAAGTACTCACCAAAAGTCCCCAAAACACCACTATTTTCAGTCCTCAAATGTCCCCAAACCACTATCGTCAGACCACATAAGACCACGTCAGTCCACAAAGTCCCACAGCAAACCACATAAGACCTCATATGTCTACAGAGGCCCACATCAATCAACATCAGTCCACAAAAAACCCACTCTACTCCAGAGACCACATTAGACCACATAAGACTATGGTCCACATTCGTCCAAAATGGTCCCTATCACTGCCCACACTACTGGACTATGAGTTTCGTAGCTCCTAGCTTCGGCATGTGTTACCACGACAATGGCGTCGCCGCCTGACCGCTCACGTGTGCTACCATGCTAACCAACATGATATTCTTCATGCACCGCGACATCACATCATATAAGAGCCTACACAAACAACCGCACCCACTAGGATACCAACCAATACAACAACAACTAAAACCACGACATCAAAACCAACTACATCAACTTTTACTACTCCAACCTCTATCACATCAACCACTTATACTACTTCATCAAAAACAACAACCATTATACAATAATATTAGAACGTTCCTTTTCATGTTCTATCGGTAGATAGTACCCGAGTTTGTGTGATTTCTGAAATAAAATCTGAAGCAGCGAAGCTGCTGACGGTTTTATTTCAGAAATCACACAAACTCAGGTACTATCGACCTATAGAACATGAAAAGAAACGTTCTAATTATTATATTATGCCGAACAAAATATGACTTTCATTGTTAAGCGTTAACTGCAACATGCCAGCAATCTTGTAACAACAATGTAGTCGAATCCAAAAACATGACGTCATTTCGAACGAATGACGTCTCTTCGAAAATGACTTGTCACAAGTGCCGTCGCTTTGGGAGTTTCTATATCAACAAATGCCAATGTTTACAACTGTATCATGCTGTTCATGTTATAAATCATTGTTAATGCTTGTGTGAAAAATGATTTAAATTAATGGAATATAAATTCATGTTTCTCAGACGACAACAGTTGATAGAATTAAGCGCAGTGAAACAATTTATTTTGAATTTGAGGCGGAGGCTCAGTAAGGTCGAGGAGTACTAAACTTGTGGAAACATAATTGACTGAAGTCATAACTGAGACTCATATTCAGGATTCACTGAAGTGGTGAAAAACACGTGAGTGAGTTTTTTAATATTTCTGATTCTTTTGAATTCATTGTTTGCAGTTAAAATTGAAAACACACCCACTTAAGATGATATATTTGTTGGTAAGTTTGTGTCTACCGGTGTTGAAAAAATTTAAACGGACACGGAGCCAGCGTTTGGTGTTGAGAAATTCCAATCGAAGCGACGCCTATCACCAATACGATGATGTTAAACTATAGCAGGTTACCAGTTCTACCAGAAGGTATAGTCAGGTGATGGAGTCCACCAAATGAGTTCCACCACGGGTAGGACTCCCGCCCAGACCCCCCCCCCTCCCCATCAAATGAGAACTGATCAGTCTGTATATAATTATCAATCAATCCTTTTTCCAATTCTTGGAAATGCGGGATAAATGTTACAAACGGCATACCAAACACGTTCCTATCCACCCCAGGAGGGAGGAGGGAGGTATCGTATACCAGGTTCTTATTGACCCTCATTACTTGAGCCATTCGGAAGCGCGGTGGCTCGGTGGTTATGGCATTGAACTTCAAACCGAAATGACCACGGTTCAACCCTGCCAGGGGTAACTGTCTTGTGTCCTTCAGCAAGGCACTTCATCGCGACAACCCGCGTGGGGACACAGTGGCGCAGTGTACTAAGACGTACTGCACGTCGATGGTGCACTTGTCTTCAACCAATGCTAACACTGCTTGTGTGGAGTTAGTACGTTGGGGAGTTTGGCAGTCATTCGCCGTTGCTCGGTGGTTCTCTCTGGGTACTCCGCCTTCGTCTACCCGTAAAACTGTCCGACACGAGTTGACTCTGGCTGTAGAAAGTGTCGTTAAATCCCAAAAATAAATCAATATAAATACATTGAATCATTCCTCTACAGTCATACTCCTTTATTAGTGTTAGAACCATAAAATAAATGAACATGTCCCTTGTTGGGCGCATGTAATGACTGGTGCCCGTGAGGTGCCAAGGGTGAAAAATCAGTGTATATTAATCCGTTCGCACGGATTAGTAATCCGTTCGCACGAATTAATAATCCGTTCTCACGGGTTAGTAATCCGTTCACACGGATTACTAATCCGTTCGCACGAATTACTAATCCGTTCGCACGGATTAGTAATCCGTGGCACGGATTACAAAAAAATGACCATGTCACCTCTCGGACTCCATACTAATTCATGTTATTATACAGAATATTAAAATAAATTTGTATCTCTATAATTCTACGACTATCTTAGGGTATATTATGTTCACTTCTACGCGTATTTGAGCAAGTTTCGTAGATGTTTGAAATTTTATTTCAAAATGCAACTACATGGAGTGGAAAAACGTTGCAAAATGTAATAAATGTTACAAAATGCAACGAAATTGACTCCACAAGAGTTGAATTATATAATAAACTTTTTTCCAATGGAATTATCGGAAAAGTTTTTTTCGTCTGATTAATTAATTCACTTACATGTACCCGCGCCATGTGTTAATCGGCAATATATTAAACCCCCCATCACCGTTTCCATTGACTTTGCAAATCTTTATTTGGAGAATCTGACGGTGTCTGTGAAAATAAAACAGTACTCTTCTAATACACGCTGATATGACAATTCGAGGGAACAAACCCGATTTGATCATCAAGGACAAAAGAAATAAAATGTGGATTGTAATAGACGCTGAGATACAAACTGACAAAAACTTGTCGAGCAAGAGCTCGAAATAATGCCCAAGTATGAAGACTTTGAAATTGAAATAGCTCTCTTTGGATCTTCTGAGAAAAACATGAAACGCCACGTTTAGAACATTCCTATCAGAACATCGCCATATATAGGTCTCACAGAACTAAATATTTCCCCATAGGCGACCATTATAACACTTATGTGGAAAAAATATGATCGCATCACTTTAAATTAAATATTTAAATACCTACATAAAGTACAGACCTTCACACAACTTTCTCTGGCCAGAAAACATGGGGTCATGCAACAAATAAGAGAGAAAATGCACCAGGAAGTGAAGTACCGTCCTTGAACTCAGTTTTTTTCTGGGAATTCCCAACAAAAATACACAAATAGTTAACTGAATTTTATTGACCCAGAAAAACCTTCGAAAATCTCTTTTTTCTTGGGAAATATTCAGTATTGTTGTAAAAACCTAATAAAATGCTTTACCAGTTTTCTCAAGCAATAAGTTTTTTTCTAGGAGTCTTATTTTAGACTATGATGCAATATCCGAGTGCAACATTTCAAGGCAGATCACTCTAAACTAAATATTTAGTTCCGCGATACCATAAAGCACAGGAAATTGCTATACTTAGAAGGTGACATGTGTGTTCATGTGTATATACATATGTTCAAAATATCATTATATATTTATCATTATATTCTAAAAGGAATTTATATTGAGGCATGACAGGATATTCTATTGCTGATGGTGCTGAATCAAATGTTCTTAATTACAGTTCATTATCCGCGTATTTTTATGCATGCAATCTGCCCCAGTGCGGGCGATTTATTGCAAGAAAGTTCTATACTATTCTATTCTATCTCAAGAAGGCCCACTCGATCATAGTAGTTCAGTAAATCCGCGACAGCCGAGGACCATGCATGGTTTGGCCTTGCTGTGTGAGATAAAAGGGTAGAAAGGGAGAATAATAATAATAATAATAATAATAATAATAATAATAGGACTTGGTAAAAAAAATATAGGGGCACTCAATCTTTAGAGCTGAAACGGTTAAAGAGTTTTCTTGATCGATTAATCACATGGATTAACCTTGGTTAACCGATTAGTCACTTGCCCTTATAGGTAGCTGAGTAATTGCCGTACCGTTGATGATTTATGGAATTAACCCTTTACTCGACGGAAGGACAAAATCGGCTACCTCTACATACAAAAATCTCCATTCAGATTTTATTATGTTTTCAATTTTTGTCTCAAAAACATAGCTCATGATCCCTCATTGGAACGAGCTCGTTGAGCTCGTTCCAATGAGAAATCATAAGCTATGTTTTTGAGACAAAAATTGAAAAATGTTGGTAATTCAAGAATCTATTTTGCAAGTGTCGTCTGCTATCCGCATTTGGGTAAAGGTTAACTTAAGAATGACCAGTTCTGCTTCTGATACAGTATAATGCTCATGCAAGTGAACAAGTAAGTCAGCACGTAATTTGTATGCTTTACTCTGTCTCATATAATTGATGTGAGTCAGTGTGACAATGTTTGCCTGTTTTGGAGCAAGTTTGTTTCTTTGTTAACCCAGAAAATACAATAGTTCAAAAGTAACGGTTAATCGATCGATTACTTTTTTGATCGATCAAGACGTTGATCATTGGTTAATCGATTAATCGGTTAACCGTTTCAACTCTATCAATCATTCATATTTCCCCCATGATATAATATTTGATCATATTCTGTCGGAAACATTACAGTAACCCGCCCTATGCGTCCCCGCCGCCCCGAAAAAAGCCATATACGCCACGGCTAATATCAAGAGTCTCTGACAGCCGCGTGCCTCGGTGAGGCTTACCAGTCAGAAACTAATTCCAGGATAAATGCGGTTAAAAACATTATGCTTAGCCTCGATTTTGATCATGTGTGGCATAATCAAGCTACTTTTGACACCAGGAAAATGCTTTTTTCTTTGGAGAAGACTCTGGAGGAAAAATATGTAACTTGGTGGTCGTCGAGTTGACGAAATTCCTCTAAATTCGCATTCTATAGAACGACGAAAGATTCTTTTACAATGGAAGAATATCTTTTGATGGAAAAGGACAGTGCGACCAGACACTCCTTTACAAAAGCAAGGATAAGCGCGCATAGATTAGCGTTTGAGACTGGAAGGCATACCAGACCACCTATTCCACCCGAAGAAAGATTTTGCTCGTTTTGCAATAATAAGGTAGAGGGCGAGTTCCATTTTTTGTTTGAGTGCTCTCTCTTCTCTGGCGACAGGGAAGCACTCCTACAGGAAATTGAATCCATTCTACCCGGCGTTAATGGCATGAGTCACAAGTATCTAGCAAAGGCGTTAAACGGATCTTTTGATTCTGACATAATACCTAAAGTCATGCGGTATATCCATAATTCGTTCCAAAAACGCGTGGATACCCAGACAACTGCAAAAAGTAGAAAAAAAAGAAGAAAAGACTCAAGATATTGCTAGTACCTGGTACATATATTCCACGGCTCAAAATAAGCGGTGTCGTGTCGCTTTTTGCTATGCAAAACTTCCAAAAAGCTACACAATGTTAAATTATGTATAGCATCTTGCGATACAAGATAATCAACTGCAGCCTATTAGGCTGCAGTTGATTATCTTGTATCGCAAAATGTAAATGAAAATTTGCAAACAAATTTGAAAACTAGTTCACTGATGCTTTACTTCTGACTGTGGAACATTCCAGGCATAACTCAGATTAACTCTCTATCAAGCATTATCAGCAACTTCATATGTAAGATGAGTTCTGTTGGTTTAAATACTTCCTGTTTTTACAACATTTTGCATAAAATGTCCATTAAAAATAACTTCAAGTCCATCAAATTAAAAATCCCAACTTCCATTTTGAGAACTCTATTAAACAACCAAGACGCCATTTATAACAGTATACAAGTCCATGCAACCCTTAAAGGCAGTTTAGTAAAAAAAAAAAAACATAGTAAATATTTCATGTGTTGCAGATCATTTGGAAATGCCCAGAAATGGATGAAACTATTCTATCTACTTAGAAGAATTCAATATAAAACAGCATAACATAACTCTGGTATACAAAAATAGCTATGTAATTTTTACAAACTGCTATTCATTTTTTGGAAATGCGTAGCATTTTGCTACGCAAAGAAAAAAAGTTATTTTGAGCACTGATATATTCCCATTTTAAAAGTTATATTGTATGATTGTATTTTGTCTGTTTGTTTTTATTGTTGTACATATATTCACATTGTTAGTTGCCATATGCCCATGTGCGGGAATGAAAGACAATAAAGTAGTATTATTATTAGTGTGGAGACAATATGTTTACAGTACGCAATCACTTGATATATCTAAATTATTTAAGTTTATACTTTTCAAAAAATTGTATTTCTTTTAAAACGATTTTATCTACAAAAATCAATTCATTAACGGGACTTTTTCAATTTTCATTTTGCATGCCTCACCGACGATGCCATTCTTCAAAGTCATTGATTCACGAGCGAAAATCAGATAATTAGAAAATTCAATTTAATGTCATCGACAGACCAGATGGTTAACGTGACGTGTCTTCGTCTCTGGTACTCCGGTAAATTCAAATTGGATATCGCGTTTCAATGTGATCCGTGTGAATTTAATCACCAATCATCTGTGAATATTCTTTTTCTCACGGCCACAAACGACCATCCCTCAGACGATGAAGAATGATGAATTTTACGTCAAGAAGAAGGTCATTTTCCTTTCTTTATCCTACTGATAGATTAATTTAATATCTAAAAAAATGTGAGTGTCAAAATTAGACAGCAGTTGTATTTATGACAAACTCAGACAGAAGAACACGTCACTGTTCCAGTAAACTGTTCGTTCAGGGTGTTCCGTTTAATTTCACACCGACAGTTATGTGTTATTGTTTATTTCTTTGGTTTTATGTGTTTGGGGTGGGGTATATTAAGCACCAAAAGATATTTAACCCCTTTCCCATTTGAAGAGCGTTCTAAGAAGTCAGGGACCGACCTGGGCATGCGCTAGTGCGTATTTGGTTCTGAAACATCAGGACCTGGCTCTTAAATCTCAGAAATAGGCTTCTCAGTTGGCGCGTAACCTCTCAGATCATATTTTGATATTCTTTCGATGGATAATCGAGAGAGACACTCTTACGTGTATTATATATATGATTATCATTTATCATTGTTGTAGAGTGCCTAAGTTAATTCTTCATGTCTTAATTACCAAGCATTAATCTTCACTGTGGTTTCTGATCAAGTCTTGGCTGCCTAAATAGGCAGCCAAGACTTGACCAGAAACCACAGTGAAGATTAATGTTTGCTATAGTGTACTAAATGAAAATGATGAGAGCTATTACATACTTGCAGTGTGTGTTACAAACAGCAGTGTGACTCCGTAAATTGAAATCTGGCGCATGAATTGAAAAAATAGGCTCCGAGGCTTAAGCGTATTTTAAATAGTCCTGATCGGTCCCTGAGAAGTGTTTCCTAGGAAATGTCGCACGGCAGAAAACAATAATTAATAGCCAACGCAAAGGTTTTCTTAAATCAAATATACGAACGGAATAGTAAATTACACTGTTATGTTAACACCACAACTGAAATTTTCTTCATTGAACACTGCATTAGCAGTGGATTCTCGGGTGATGTTATTTTTCAATGAATACCATTTGATCATGTGATTTATCCCTTGAAGACCAGTTGATCATGTGACATTCGAACATCGTGCTTTGGTATTATGCACTACATTCGACTTTCTAGAGTCTATTTTTACATTCTGCAATTTCTGTTTACGTTCTATAAATAGACAGTTTTCCCAACTCGTGTGTGAGTTGTATTTTAGGCACGATATTGTCAGTTTGCGGGAACTATTTCGTATCAGAACTACGTTGTTTGTTTCTTTTTAGGAATAGTTACTGATATTGATATTTTATTCACCAGTATACTAAATAAATACAAAGTTGACAAATGTGTATTAATCTGCAATATCCAAGTTTACAACAACAAGGCACATACACAACCAGAAAATATATTAATCTATAAATGTTCAATACGGCCGTCGTAGATCACTTTCCACGGTTGGGCAATATTTCCACGGACGCAATAATATTAGATTCCAAACACTAATTATAGGAATAATCACCACAAATTTAATTAATGAATCACCGGGTACAACCCAGTGCTTCATTAATTACATTTCTGCTGACGATAATTTGTACTACCTGGTTAACGCTAGAGCTGTAGGTTTTTAAATTTCTTGTTCGGTTTCGGTTTTGGTTTTTCAGGTGGAGTAAAACCTCGGTTCGGTTCGGTTTTCGGTTTGTTCATGAGGCCAAATAAAATTCAATAAAACTCATTCTTATGTCCGGAATCATAACTGAATGACAGTGAAAATAAGAGAAACTCAATGAATGCCCGAAATAAGCTATAATACATGAAGAATCAGGAAGGCCAATATAATAATTACCTAAATACACAGAACTTTTATTGTGCTTGGCCATTTTTCGACACCTACACGCAACTTGAGGAAAGCTGCAAACACAACTAAACTGAAATGTCGGAAATTCACATAATGTAGCCTTCCCAGAGTAGTGAGAGTACCCAGACACTGCCAATGGAAATTCACATAATGTAGTCTTCCCAGAGTAGTGAGAGTACCCAGACACTGCCATTGGCAGTGTCTGGATACTCTCACTACTCTGGGATGGATGGCTACATTCTGTGAATTTCTGCAGCAAGAGAGTATTTAATAAAAAACGAAAAACCTTAGATTACGGGATGTCGACGGTTTCGGTTTAAAAAAAAACTAAAAACCTCGGTTCAGTTTCGGTTAACCTACAGCTCAAGTTAATGCATGCGTGGATATCATTGCCCACGCGTGGATTATGACCAGTCTACGGCGACTGTACTGTGTACTGGCAGGAGCAGACCTTTACCGAATTATGGTTAGTCGAGTCGATGCCTTGTAGATAAGCCAATTCGATATGAAATCCGGATTTTAAATAATTCTGTTTTATGAAGGGAATAAACATAAAAATTGAATAATGAATGTTCGAAATCTACGAAGAGATGAAACTCACGCGCAAATTTACCATGAACCGCGAAATTCGCGGCTCATGGAAATTTCAAGTGACTAATTTGTTTCATCACTTCGTGGATTTCAAACAGTCATGATTCAGTTCTTAAGTAAACACAAAAACAGTTTATTTCTGGATCCGATCGCGATCGGATCACGACACTTACACCAGAGGGTCATGATTTCATAACCCAAAATACTGCAAAATGAAGAGCGAGTGAAGAAAAATAAAAGAAAATTGCATTTGAGGTTAAATATTCTCACATTCAGGTTCTCGACATGTAAAATATAGCGATGTGGGTTGGAGGGCGGACTGATAATTTTAACGGAATCGCGGCCCCGTAGAAGATCTCTATCCGATTTTATAATCATAGTAATGTATCATTGTATAGCTTTCACGAAAGAGTAGTTATATCACCTCACAAGACAGATTTCATGTGAGGGTTGAACTGTGTCCACATCCCGTCGTCGTTTCATGTACACAAAATGAAATAATATTGCTGTAATATTTTTTTTAGTTCCACTTATTTCTAGTAGACACGAATTTTGTTCTCCACATCATTAAAAAAGCTTGTTTCTAGACCATTTGATGGTATTTTGGACTAAGCGCACCCTCATTGATTCGTCTCAGTGTGTTCAGCAAAAACTCTGGATCTAACTGAATGAGACCCAGTTTCGTTCTATACTTTATACTTTTATTTGGTTGTCCTTTGGTTTAAACAATATTTTATTTCCAAAACTATGGAACATTATGATGACAAACTATATTGTGAGCAAATATAAATACGCAGAGAAGAACAACAAAGAATTGGAACGAGCCGAAGCTTATGTGAGCTGTCTCCTTTCCCGGACCATGCTTAAGGAATAGTGCATGTCTTGTCGTTGACTACGCCCATATAGTGCCCAGTGAGGTGGTGTAGTTCCCGCCGCGAAGCGGAGGGAACTACACCACCTCACTGGGCACTATATGGGCGTAGTCAACGACAAGACATGCACTAATCCTTATATTATATCGAACACCCATCAACAAAAACATCTGTCCGATTTGTTAATCTATTACCAAGGTAGCAGCCCTACCAACAGCGTTATATAGAAAAAAATACCATGTAGGGGCCTAGTTTTTAAAAAACATTTTCTTCTTCCAAAACACGGCTAACTTGGATTATTGATATGAGCAGAAGACAGATTTTGAATCGGTCGGCAAGGGTAAACAAAAAATTTCCCCCAAACGGAACTGTGTATTCTAGAATCGCGCAACTCGCGAATGAAAACTAAAATTTTCGAAATTTGACAACGCAGTTTGATAATTTCCACACATCTGTCACACATATACATTACCGAATGGGTCAGCACGGGATACAAACTCCGAAGATTCAATTGAATTCCATTATTTATTCGTTTACTGCCCAAAACATACAATTAAATAGCGAAATAATATGAGCAGCGAAACAAACGATTTTTTCATATCCAGACGCGTTCTCATGAAAGTTGGACCCAGGTATGGATCATTCTCTTCGAAACGAGATATGGATCATATTCTCAAGGAATAAAATGAACGCCTCGGAAAATGTGACTTCAACAATGGAAAAGCGATACATTTTTCCACATTGATTTCTTTTCGGGTATTTTTGTGGATGTTGTGCCTCTGTGAATCGATTTTTAAATTTAGCCTGATCAGTTTTATTTGCCCAGTATGAAAAGAAAACTGATATAGTAGTGTGCTAAATATGGAAAACGTGTAGTGCCTGGGTGTAGTGCCTGGTCAGTTCTGTGGATGCAAACTACACGAAATAGGTTATCATCTTTCAGCCAATCAGAATGCAAGGAAGTCACGTGAGATATAATATAAGTGTATAACCTCAACGTGGTAACAGGGAAATATATATGCATATATGCAGTGAAGTTTACTTCTTGGGTGAATTGTAGATGCCAAATCGGAGAGACTTTCATGCGAACATATCTCGTTAGTATGGGTGATGTCGGAAACCGGGGCTTAGATTCACGCCGCGAATTCAGCCCAAACTTAACGAGTGTTGCCTGCACCTGTGCAGGAACGTATGCTTCACCTTAACGAAGTCGCCGCTTTCGTTCTTGTTGGGGTGTTTTTTTTATCCTGAAGGGGTCAGTGACTTTTCGTCAAAAAGCATGAATCAACAGGGGTTCACCAAAAACAATAATTTTAATACATATATATATAAAAATGAATATTATAATTTGTGACTTACAAAAAGTCCAATGAATCACAAAACAAACGTCAACCACCCCCTACCCACACAGTTTTTTGAGTCACTTGCGGAACCGCATTCTCTGTTGTCGCTGGTTTTTCTCCTTCTCGCTGATGTTTGTTCTTTGGTCGCCCTCTTCCCTTCACTCTTTCACTGCCGTCGCACAGCCACTAACGTATTGTCACTTCACCGGACGCCTTTGCTCTAATATGTGACGGAATGTCAATGTACCACTACCGTCGCACAGCCACTAACGTATTGTTACTTTACTAAATCGTTTTCCATCTAACTACCGTCGCACAGCCACTAAGGTATTGTCAGTTTACTGAACGTTTTTTTACTTAAGCAGTCGCCACCAATGAGGTTAAACTCAACCCTACGTTTATCTCAGGACAATGTTCATGCAGGCAAGCCTACTCTTCCTACGTATGTTTTTCCTTCTACAACAGGTATGTCGTCTTCCTAAATACTAATAGCTCCCTGAGCTCGCACTTTCTCTTTCTGATCCTACACTCAGATATGACCACAGACTTGGCCCGCGACTGCCCCTATTCTAAATATGAGCTCTGGCTCCCCTACACTACAACGTACCTATACCTTCGCACCGAATTCGGCACCTCCTCTAACCTATAGCATGGGACATCCCCATATCCTCGCCTGAGACCCACAGTCTTACACACTTCAGACTGGAATTAATTTTTCGAGAACCCCCCCCCCCCCCCCCCCCCAGATAGCGAGAAATCAGTTCTGAGTTTAACTGCTTCTCTTGAACTTGGCCGCTTAGATGTGTTCTTAATTTAATATTCGCTTTTAAGTTCCTTTGAAAGACTCGCATTTCGGTATAATCTGACATTCAGTGACAGGCTAGATGCGTAATATGGGTGTGTATCCAGAACATGTGCAATGTACTGTTTTTACAACATTACCTATTAACTGGCCATAATTACACAGATAATGACTGCAGGAGAACACTGGTCTCTCTTACTTCTTTAATCAGTTATCAGATAGCTCATAAATAGGTTCACCAGACCCGCGATAATGACATAAAATTTCACGCTCAATTAGCAGCGCACGAACTACTGCTAGTCGTTTAAAAAACGCAACTTTAAGCTGTCACCTTGACAGGTGGGCGCGATGGGGGATATACTTTTATCATGTGAGGGAAGCGGCTCTAGATTTAAATATGTTTTTTCGCGGTATTGAGAAAGATTGCGAATGATGGACGGGTCCGTAGTTACCTTTGTTTGTGACCAATTCATTCTGAAAGACACATCTATTACGGGGCATTATGTGCGTGAATCAATGATTAGTTTGTGTTCTTGGTTTCAAGATGAGGGGCCAAATGTAGGTTCAGTTTCAAATTTACATGGTCCTTCCGAAACCGAAAGGTCGAATTTTGTCAGAAGTCTATAAAAAAAGCATGGGTTTTGTTGTCTTCCCGACTACGTTATTTGATTCCGTTGATTCTAACAGCAGAATCTGTTGATATTCTTATTATTTTTCAGAATTAAAACAAAAGATTCTTTAATTCTTTTGCCTGCACGAATTTTCCAATGATATTGTATGAAGGACATCTTAAAACC
Source organism: Pictodentalium vernedei (assembly GCA_031216915.1). Lineage (NCBI taxonomy): Eukaryota > Metazoa > Mollusca > Scaphopoda > Dentaliida > Dentaliidae > Pictodentalium > Pictodentalium vernedei. The sequence continues at coordinate 96,412,694 of CM062295.1, read as the reverse complement.
TGGTCAGCTCAAAGAGGTCTGGTTGAGCTAACCTTTTCCATATTTTTGAAACTACAAAATACACAACGCATAGGGTTTGGTTGGGGTAGTAACAAATTAATTCTTCTAGCTTATAAAGCTTTAGAATTGAATTATTACCGAATCTTCTTTCAAATAAACGACGACATGGTATGACCCTGGCTGTGAAAGTATCATTAAACCCCAATAAACACTCGTCGCAAATAAAAATAAATTCATCTGCATATGTAATTTTGTACACAAAACGTTCTGGTACACAGGTAGTCCCAAGCACTAAACAAACCCACACACTGCAAAATGAGTAGTTTCATATCGTCTCTATGGAGGCAAAACGGCTCTATCTGCAATGCCAAAATACTGCAGATAGTGCTCTGTTGCACTCAAGGGACGATATTTTCTGTGCAGAAAGTAAGATATTTGTAAACATTCAACCTCTTTTCATTAATTAGACTTTATGCGAATGATATGAATTTAATAATAATACAGAGGACCTAGCCATTTAATTTGAGCTCACGTACCAGTAATTCAAAAAATTAGAAACAGAAGGGGGGGGGGGGGGGTGGAATGAAGCAGTGCTCCGCAAAAAAGAATCCATTCTGGCTACGTTCCCCTAAAGTGTAAGAGCGTAGTGTGTGTGCGTGTGTGTGTGTGGGGGGGGGGGGGGGGGGAGGGGGGGGGCGGGGGGGGTACAACCCGCATTTGGCAATAAACACAACGTATTATACAATAACGTCGCATTGTGCAATAAAAAATGACGTATTATACAATAAAAGTGGGCAAATACATTATGCGATAAAAACAACGCACCGTGCAATAAATGATCAAAGTTTTTAGTTGTATTTGAATGGAATTAAAAGATAGAAGTCTGACCTGTTTTTTATGGACGAAGTTTCTTGCGCACTTTGAAAGTAATCAACATCCGTTGCCGTACAGTTGTGTGTGACAATTAACCATTTTACCCAACGCAGACGACTTTTAAAATTTATTATTTTAAATATTTTTTTCAATTTTTCAAAAAATTGCAACAAAACCATATCATGTGACCCCCTCATTGGAACGAGCTCGACGAGCTCGTTCCAAAGAGGGGTCACATGATATGGTTTTGTGGAAATGTTTTGAAAAATAACATTTTTTTTTTCAGCTGCTGAATGTACATATTACTCGGGCGATGTGGCCGATTCGTTGGGTAAAGGGTTAAGGCCAGCAGGATGTAAATTCATATAGTTTTGTATAAATGGAAGTATACTTTGACACCTCTGACCAGTTTTGTTGCATAAGGTTTTTCGCTCATTTTGATGACAGTCCCTATCCATTGTCATTTCGCGCAGCAATTCAGGCTGGTATGGTGTACTTTTTCAGTTTTGTTTGAATCGTATGTATATACACTCGACCCCATTATGACCCGTTTTACTGGACAGGCATCTAGAACACTTTGCTAACAGCACAGTCCGATACCCTAAATTAAGGCTTTTAGATATATTTTTGTTTGTCCAAATGCTATTATACTGGGCCACCATGGATTGTTTGTCACGTTTTTTTCCAATTTTATGTACATCTACCAAGACACCTACCAAGACTACAGCACTAAACAGTTTACCAACAAGTCCTGTAAAATGTCCAAAGTTTTTATTCTTTTTTGGAGAGGCATTATAGAGGCATTGTTGAGAAGGGCATTAAAACTAACCACACTGTGAGTTTGATTTTTAACCCGACAATTTTCCCAATAACTGAAAAAACGCGAAGTGGGCACCACGGGCCCGCCAGTTCAAT
>CM062295.1:96170797-96410806 GCA_031216915.1 Pictodentalium vernedei | reverse complement strand
ACTGGAATTACACAAGGCCATAAAAAATATAAGGGGTAGTGGCAGGTAACTAGATTTTGGGGTGAATAGTAATTACTGTGAACACTAATTGGAAAAATATTAGCTGTGAGGTGGGGGGGGGGGGGGGGGGGGGCGCTGAAATTTTGCAGGACCATAACAAATATAATTGAAAAGAATGTTATGAGGGTGGGCAACAGGACTTTCACCAAATTGTAATTATTAGTGTCATAAGTAGAAAATTCTAGGGCTGTGGTGGGGCTGGATTTTTCCTGTGTCTTCTGTCTAAACTAAATCCTCCTAACCAGGTCCCTGAGTGAAATCAAAGAACAGCAGTCTTGAGTTTATTCAATTATTGCGGGTACCGTTTTTTCAAGGAAGTATAATAAATGTAAATTTTTCAACTCAAAGACCTCTTGCACCCCAGCTGTTTTGCGCTGTAAGTTTTTTTGTTTTCTGTTCTCAAAAGGTGCATAATTTTCGTAAGCGTTTTGTGGTTTAATGGTGATCCACTCTCTCCAGGCTGTATCTCTTCTCCAACTACATGCTTCTCTAATTCCTTACTGGTTAGTCTCAAAACTTGAATATGAACAAGCCTTCAGCTTGCCAGGATCTCTCGGTAGGTTACAGTTTGGGGGGCGGGGGGGGGGGGGGGGGGGGGGTGCTGATAAGTTGGTGACTGGTGAGGATGATCTTCATCCCATATTCTAATTCTCTATGTATTTTCATTCACTGACCATTGTCCTCATGTTTCTTTACTGTGAATAAAGGTGAGAGGAGGTGTATACTCCTGTCATCCAAATAATAGTATGGTGAGGATTCATAGTAAAGGGTGGAAAATTTGGTAAAATGAAATGATACTATGGGTTGGAATAATAGTAAGGTGTGGAATATCTTTGCCTAATACTGAAGTTTCAAACTGAGTTTATAATACTTCAAAGTGCCACATCTTGGATAAATAACCTCAAAATTCTAAAATAACTCCCAACTTTCAACAGCTATGGGAACATTTTAAGAATTTAGTCCAAACTCCAAAATAGTGTATCCTAATGATTAGCTCACAGTCCAACCTAGTGAAAATGAATAAAAATAAGGGCTCAAATTCGAATAATATGGAGTAGAAAATATAAAATAAAAATATATGAATATTACAGGTAGAATTATATGGAACACAAGTGCAGGAATCAAATACTTTTTTCCTGACTGATGCTACATTTCATTCTTCTGTTGTCTTTTTCACTCAAAGATTTATTGTCAATCCCAGCCAGTGGCCTCTTGGATTTTGCACTGCTGATCAAAGCTGTAAAACTTTTCTTATACAATGAGTGTTACACATTTCAAGCAGCACACTACTCTTGTACACATGGTCTATCCAGCTAGCTGAATGAAAGCTGGCTAGCTTTCAGAGTGGCCTTTTGGTAGTCTTAGTCGAAAGCATTCAACATTCTTTTCCCCACCGTGCTGCTTGAGTTACGCGGGAAATTAGAAGAAAAAATAGTTGTTGGTTTTAGCAATGAATAATAGTAAAAAATCAAACTGAAATGAATAAATATGCATATTTATATAAATTATTAAATAATTAAAATAATTTAATTATATTTTATCACCTCATGAAGTTGGAGACCATTAGTTCAATACAAGAGGGTTTAGATTTTAATCTCACCATGCTGACTGACTTTGACCGAGAAGCGAGACAAAATGATGGATTGAGATAAGAATGATATTTTGAAATACATAACATCACTGAATAAATTTGTATATTTAATTAGTGTTAAATTTTATTAGAACCTGAATTGGGCTTCTATGAACTTTGTCTTCAAGGTAATATTGGAATCAGCAGTTTATTAGTAGACACATGTTTTCTTAGTAAGCTTTAGTTTGGTTGTATATTCAAACAGTTACAGACATTTTCTTATTTTTCCAAAGAAGTCGGCGTGGCCTAAATATTTTAATTGTGCTGCTATTTATAGTTATATCTAGCTGGTGGCATGCTGACATATTTCAGGGCTTTAAAATGTTGTGGATTCATTACTTATGTCATTTTGTGGTCAGTTGTGCTTGTCAGTGTTCAGTTCATTCCTTAATAGTGGAATTTTAAAAAGTGGGCGGGGCTTAAATATGCAAATTAAGAAATTTTAGCTGTTTTTTAAAATCAGATATGGTTACAACAGGGACCAGCCTAGGGGGAAATTTTAGGGAGACTCCATGTCTCCCTCCAGAAAAAGTAGGGAGACTGCAGAGTCATGTACAGTAGGGAGACTTAAAAGGCAAGTGGGGAAAATTAAGAATATTCATGTACCACCCCTGCCACCCTTTCATATTTTCAATTTGTGGTCCTCCATTAATGTCCCAATAATCCAGGTCCAGTTGTCTGTCTATGAGGCATCTATGCCAGGTTAAAAAATCACAAAGTAATTATTGACTGAAAATCCCCCACTGCTACCCTCTCCTTCATGACCCCCTCCTCTCTTCTTCATGCCAATCCCCCAGCACCCTCCTGTGGTTGCCTTTCACCAAAGTCTACTAAGCTAATAATTTCCTAAGTCTGAAAGTGTGAACAAGACCAGATGTAAGAAGGTTGCTTGGGAGGTACTTTGTTAGTTAATAAACAAAATACATTCTGGGGTCGGGTATTTTGTAAAAGAAATATCATTCCGCATCATTTTTATGGAATTCTGGTGTCATTCCGCGTCATTTCGTGTCATTCCGTTGTTTAGGAGGACCCTTTTTCAAGATCGTCCACATGCACTCTTGTGTCCTGTACAAAGCTTTTTTTGTCATCACTAAAGCTTTTTTCATGTGTTTCAATTCCATTTGTGTTTTTGTGGGAATAAACGGCCCAACAGTTAACAGTCGTCAGCAAAACGAAATAAAAATACTGTGTTATAAAATACATCCGTTGTGTATACATTTTCGGCATCCTAAGCGACGTAACCTACTTTCAAACTGAGTTATTTTGTTGAGTCGCGTAAGTCACCTATTTTCGTTTCGACATTTGAAGCTCCGACTGAAACGCAACAAAATAGAAATAAAAAAATCCGCCAAAAGAGACAATGGACAATTGATTGTCATGTGATTTCATTAAATGGACGTTTATTTGACAAATTAAAAGGCCCATTTTATGACACTCGAGCACATTCGATTTTTGAAAATAATCGTTTTCATGCAAAGCTCGCATCACTCAGTTCAGCCTTTCCTCATTTTGGCCAATTTTTAGAGGGCGACTTGTAATCGCCCCCGACTATTTTTTAGGCAAACTTTGGGCTTAGAAGGGCGACATAATCGCCCTAGTCGCCCTCACGGCTGGTCCCTGGGTTACAAAACAAACTGTCCGTGTCAGGCAAGTTGCTGCAATGGGGCGCGGTGGCTCAGTTGGTAGAGGTGCAGGCTGCAAGCCGAGAGGTCCTCGGTTCGAATCCCACCTGCGGCAACCGCGTTGTGTCCTTGGGCAAGACACTTCACCCCGATTGCCTACATGGGGGCACGATGACGCTGTGTACTGAGGCGTACTGCACGTCGATGGTGCGCATGTCTTCAGCCAATCTAACCCTGCGGTGCAGAGTTCAGAGTTACGATGTTGGAGAGCTGACAGCTGCTCGTCGTTGCCCGGTGGTTCTCTCCGGGTACTCCGGCTTCCTCCACCCGTAAAACTGTCACGGTCATGATTAGCCATTGTGCATAAGTATGTGACCTTAAACACCAATAGAATAACAATAGAATAGTTGCTGCAATACTCGTGTGATGTAATTTCAGGTCTAGTAGGAAAAATGTGGGAATATTCTCTAAATAAATGGAAAAATTAACATTTTTATGCAAATTTTATGCAAATTAACTTGAAGACGGTTCGGTCATGTTAAAAAATGTTAAAGTTAACTTCTGGGCCAATGTATGGCCCATGACTGTGTGAAATCTCAAGGCTCTGTGATTACTGCTTTCAATTTTATGAGTGTTAATGTCTTTATTTACATGAAAAAAATGTGTTAAAATCACCACTTTTGGGGGCGTTTTGGGTTCTGGGATTTATACTGAAAGCACTATGGCCCAGTGACTAAATTTTCGACAAATTTTGAAACTGCTAATGACCATAACTCGAAAACTACATGGAATATTTAGATTCTGTAAAAAGATTTCTTTTTCTCACCATATGAGGAATATTTTCCAATCAGTTTTATCACAAAAAAAAACATTTTGGAATTTTCATGTAAAATCCCTAATAGTACACGTATTTCCTTACATTTATGCAGAGTAAATTGATCCAAACTATATGTTATCCATTTTATTAGGAGTTATCATTCCACATCGATATTCGTTTCGGCAGCAACTCTGGGTTTGTGCAAAGAATGGGCGACATCGAAGCGATTGTTGATGCTTCAGTTTTTTAATATGTCGATAAATAAAGGATAACATATAGTTTGGATCAATTTACTCTGCACAAATGTGAGGAAATACGCGTACTATCGAATGCAGCCGGGGATAAGGGCGAAAGCTTGATATATATATTCCTATATGGAATGGGGAATTTTTCTGCAGAATTGAATGGGAGGAATCTGAACGTAGAAGGGTAGCCACTACTTTCAAATCGCTGAACTAAGGAGTCTGGAAACCTGACCCAAAGAGATAGATAAGCTCCAACTGATCTGATGTTAGCCCTACTTCAAAGCACCTCCCTCATTAGTTAAGCGATCCGAACGTAGTGGCTACCCCTCTACGTTCTGATTCCTCCCATTCAAATCTGTGGTAAAATTCCCCCTCAAGTTTTAATGGGAACTCAAAACTCGAAAATACAATTTTAATTATTTGTGCATGTTATGTTCCTTCCTCGACTATCTACATGTGCTTAGGCATCACCCGCCTTATTCCACCGGCCCTGGCAGTCCTTCGCGTGAGACGGGCGCTCGCGCTCGCAAGCACCTGTAATTTAAAAAAGACGAGCGCAAAAAATAGCGCCCGTCATCGAACAGTTCAACTTCACTTAAATTGCACTCAACTCACAAACATTGCCACGCTTCAAGTCAGAATGGACATCTATTTTGTTATTGTCCATTGGTTAATGGTAAAACAAAATTAAAACTGCTGTTATATGCCCCCCCCCCCCCCCCCCCTCCACCTTCATATCACCATCCGCTCCGCAAGAGGTCCGAATCGATATAGTCAGTGAAAACCGAAACATTTCCAGTTTCCTTTGTTCACTGCACATGTCATTATACATCCCCATTCATCCAGTAAATGAAACCGAAAGTACAATGCTAATTTAATAAGAATTTGCTTTAAAAATTCTCATAATTATCTTGTACATACGTTTCATTTTCAGATTTCGGGTTTTAATTCTCAATTTAATGAATAAAACAAACAGAAAACCATGCGGTGTTGTTTTCATTTTTTGTACAGGTTACTCTCGAAGCTAGAAATGGGCGTAAGTTAAGTATGTCAATCAACACTGCAAACCACCCCCTTGAAAACAGACAAACATCGTCTGTTTAAAAATAGCTGGTTTTTTTTTTTAAATATGTACATTTATTACGAATAAACAAAATATAGCTTCACACAAAATCAATAAAAAAAAATCATAATATGAAGACCAGATAAAATTTACACTGCGAAATATGAATAACAAAATAGTTGCCTCTCTTGGCAAAATTCAAAAAATTGATTTTACTCTGAAAATCATAACTTCACATGTTGCAGAGCATGATGAAATGATAAATGAGCATGTTTTATTAAACCAATAAGTCATACATCATATCGCTGGTTAAATTGTTATGTAATTCTCAAATACCAGAGTTGTAATTATTTTTAGCTCTCCGAAGGGAGCTCAACTTATCACTTGCCATCCGTCGTCGTCCGGTGTCCGGCATCCGTCGTTGTGAACATTTTTCAAACGACTTCTCCTCTGAAACCACTGGTCCGATTTTCACGAAACTTCATGTGGATGTTCATTACTATATGGCAATTCATGTTTGTTCAAATGAAATGGCCATGTCCCTTGGGGGCTCTGTATGGGGCATAACTCTGATAGCACCATATGAATTATAGAAAAATTATTACAAAATCTTCTCCAGAACCAGTGGGCAGAATCTTTTGATACTTGGCATGCAGCATCTTGGTATGGGTCAGATTCAGGTTTGTTCAAATCAGCCCCCTGGATTCATATTTGGGCTCACTATAGAAGCCCAAATTTGAACTTCGTGCATTTCAGGCAAATTTCTTAAAAAATCTTCTCCAGATCCAGCAGGCAGAATCTTTTGATATTTGGTATGCAACATTGTGGGGTGGATCAGATTCAAGTTTGTTCAAATCGGCCCCCTGGATTCATATTTGGGCTCAGTAGATGAGCTCAAATTCGAACTTAGTGCATTTCAGGCAATTTTCTTGAAAAATCTTCTTCTCCAGATTCAGCAGACAGAATCTTTTGATATTTGGTATGCAACATTGTGGGGTGGATCAGATTCAAGTTTGTTCAAATCGGCCCCTGGATTCATATTTGGGCTCAGTAGATGAGCCCAAATTTGAACTTAGTTCATTTCAGGCAAATTTCTTTAAAAATCTTCTTCTCAGGATGCAGCAGGCAGAATCTTTTGATATTGGGTATGCAGCATTCTTAGGGGGGGGGGGGGGGGGAGATTCAAGTGTGCCCAAGCCAGGTCCCTGGGTTCATATTTGGGCTCACTGTGGGAGCTTGAATTGTATCTTAGTTCGAAATGAGGAATTTTCTTAAAAAGTATTCTTCTTCAGATCCAGCAGTCAGAATGTTTTGATATGTGGTGTGTAGCATCCTTAGGGGGGTGAGATTCAAGTTTGTTAAAGCCAAGTCCCTGGGTCCATATTTGGGCTCCCTGTGGGAGCCCGAATTGTAACTTAGTCAATATGAGGAATTTTTCTTCTTCAGATTCAGCAGTTGGCATTGTTTGATATTTGGCATGCAGCATCCTTAGGGGGTGAGATTCAAGTTTGTTCAAGGCAAGTCCCTGGGTTCATATTTGGGCTCACTGTGGGAGCCCGAATGATAACTTAGTTCAAAATGAGGAATTTTCTTTAAAAATCTTCTTCAGAGCCAGCAGATGAATGCTTTTGATATTTGGTATGCAGCATCCTTGGGGGGTAAGATTCCAATTTGTTCAAGCCATGTCCCTAGTTCCATAAAATTTGTCTCTCATGACTTCATTCCTTTGTAGTGTTGATGAACCATGTCTAACTGAATGTGACCCCAAATACTTCTTTGAACCACTTTGGCCGGTGAGCGATTAAGGCTCCTTGGGGCCTCCTGTTTATTTTTAATTACCACTTTCTCATTAATTTCTGAACACCCGTTTTCACAGTGTAGTTGTGCATGCTCGAAAATGGCAGTGTTCTTTCACAGTGAGTTGTGCACCACTCGTAAGTGGCAGTGTTCAATCAGTATCTTTGTTAGAGCTGTAGGTTAACCGAAACCGAACCGAGGTTTTTAGCTTTTTTCAAAAACCGAAACCGTCGACATCCCGTAATCTAAGGTTTTTCGTTTTTTATTAAATACTCTCTTGCTGCAGAAATTCACAGAATGTAGCCATCCCAGAGTAGTGAGAGTACCCAGACACTGCCAATGGCAGTGTCTGGGTCTCTCACTACTCTGGGAAGGCTTCATTCTGTGAATTTCCGACATTTCAATTCAGTTGTGTTTGCAGCTTTCCTCAAGTTGCGTGTAGTTGTCAGACCTTGAAAAATGGCCAAGCGCAATAAAAGTTCTGTATATTTAGGTAATTATTATATTGGCCTTCCTGATTCTTCATGTATTATAGCTTATTTTGGGCATTCATTGAGTTTCACTCAATTTCACTGCCTTTCAGTTAGGACTCCGGACATAAGAATGAGTTTTATTGAATTTTATTTGGCCTCATGAACAAACCGAAAACCGAACCGAACCAAGGTTTTACTCCACCTGAAAAACTAAAACCGAAACTGAACAAGAAATTTAAAAACCTACAGCTCTAATCTTTGTGATGGTGTTCAACCACTGTGAAAACTATATGTTATGGGCGTGTTTCAGACAACTATTGACAGCAGTCTGCACACTTATTTGAAACAAGTCACAGCTTCCAAAACGAGGTCGACAAAAAATAAGTCAATTTTGCTTGGGATATATAATTTTTTAATAAAGACTTATTACACTGAACACAGACATAATGTATTGCACAAAAGACGAATTTAACAACACAAAAACCTCAACTCCCAAAAATATACATATTACAGTATTACAGTTCTATTTGATACCGGGGTAAGTACAGTGTTGCAACAAATCACCTGTTTTTTCATTTGATGCCTGTAAATTTGACGTCTCAAACAACTTTCGTCCAATTTGAAACTGGGGGTGGGGGGGGGGGGGGGGGAGGTTTTGACTTGAGTAGGGCACCCTGGTTCATAAATCTGAAAAGGAGAGGGGTGGGCTTAATCACCAATATGGGCTTCGACACGGGCGAGTACAGTAGCTGTGTTTAAACACATCTGTCTCAAACATGCATAGTTGTGAAACTTTGGGGAATTTTGCGAGTGCGATTTGCACAAAATCGCACTCGCAACACAATTTGCGAGTGTACTTTTTTACACCTGTAAAATTTACTCACACGAAGGACTGCCCTGGGAGTGTCCCCTCTTGTTGGTGGAGGTTCGGGGAAAATTCACTGCTGTGAGAGCAATTCTGAGGATCCTGAAACAACTCCAAACACGTTTCGAAAACGTACTAGCATATTTGCACAACGTGAACAGTTTCTTACTTATTTCCCAGTATTTCCATTAATTTCTCTATATTACCTCTAATTGCGTACATGTAAGTTGAATTTAAATTACCGCAGCACGCGGCATTTGAACAACAACAGCCTATTTGATGACGTATACAGGGAAATCCGTAACCAAGAAATTCCTTGCAAATGTCATCAGTTTTTATCATTGTAGGAACTGATTCGAAATAGTGTTATATAATTCTCCCTGGAATATTGTGCAGCACTGATGTATTAACTCTTAAATCTTTTCCTATCAGTGACAGCAATAGTCATCCCATTCGGCCGAAATGAGCCAAGCGTGATATTTTGCGCTCGGGAAATGAAAAATACGTGCGTTTCCAGACGCGAGAGCAAGGACTGAGGAGGTAGATTATGATCATTGCGTGGAGTCATTTTTTTAGGAGTTACCGTTTCCGACTCAATATTCGTTTCGGCAGCAACTCCTGGTGGTGCAAAAAGCATGGGCGACAGAACTCCAAATCATGAAATTGGGTTGTCTGCAAAAACACTCTATGGGTGGAATATCCACCCATATGGTATACTCAGTTTCTGTGACAAAGTAAACACAAGGGGAAACAAACACAGTATATGTTCAGTGAACAGGCTTTTGGAATTGGTTTGAAGCTCATTTGAATTTTATAATGTCTCATTTAACATAATCCAGACTGGTATGTGTGGAAATTTCACTCAAGTGGTGTTTCTGCCTCAAAGCATTCTCCATGTACATGTACTGTGGGTGCATTTCAGACAGGTTTCAGAATACCCGCAATCAAAATCGCAGTCGTTCAGAGTCAAACCGCCTGTCATTGTGTGATCGAGAAAGTTGTCCAAAATGTCATGAAAAACGTTCATTGCGAATATATTTCATTAATAAATAGTTGTTACTTGTGTTGAAACGATTAGTCGAAGTCGATTCGATTTTCGGAAAAATCGACTCTGAAATCCACCAGTCGACTAGTCGGGAAACTCAAAGATGAAGTCGTAAAATGCCAATAGTAGGTGTTAATGATTACAAACATCAGACGTTTCTGCTTCGTGGTGGACCTTTTTTAAATTGTATTGAGAAGTGGATATCAATGCAATCATTGTCGTTTGTTGATGCCGATAATGTTATTTCAGCAGCATTACAAGCACTGATTTCACCTAACCTAATCACTGGGACAACTTCAAAGATGCCGTTAATTCATGCAAGCGTTCTGTCCCTCACCCAAGTTGGCCACACTTTTTAATTGATATAAAAATAAAATACATGCCTGAAACACTCATATCGCTGGCCGGATTTGGCCGTTACGTCAGGTAAAGTGTTAGGGCATGCTAAGTCCTTTTTCCTCTCATTCGTCCGCAGTACTCTGCACTCACAAGAGTCAGCTGAAGCGCCGTAACTCGGCAGTTTCTGCAGAGTTCCCGTGCTTAAACTGACTCTTGTACATAGCTCCATATTCTATGATATTACTGTAGTGGTTTGGGTGCGAGCTGGCAAAGACCGGATATGAAGGTGAGGAAACTGTTCATCACAAAATTTGTCCCGGGAGTTTTTAATTAATTGCACTGGGCGAATGGCGGCACACTTCAGACATTTCACAAATTCACGAAACTTCTGTTTTAACATCATTGGGTACTTTTTCCACTGTACGGACAGAGGACTAGGAAGCACGCACTTCCCAGGTATCCTAATTTTTTTACTGAATGGTTAAAGCTATAATATGCACAACGTTTTAAAAAACTCAAATACGAAAAAGAGAACAGCTACGTTCATGATTTTGACAAGGAAACTTCATCAAATACCTGTCAAACGAGTCATTAAACGAAAGGGTTATCAACTTACATGTAACAGTCTCTTATCACCTAATTTACTGAGACAATTATGTTTTCAACAGAAAAGCTGATGAGTCGATTTTGAATCGATTACTCCCGTCGACTAGTCGACTTTGAAAAATAGGTCATCATTTCAACACTAATTGTTACATGCTTTTTATTGTTCTCAGTCCTTTGGAAATGTTTCCCCTCATATTAACACATCAAATAGAGGTATAACACGTCAGAATATCAATTCACCCCAAAAAGCCTCCCATGGACAGAAAATGAAAAATGATTTTAATCGATTTCTATCTTGAGAATGCAGACCCTTTTTCAGTTGTCTATGCATTTTGAACACTGCCCTACACATTTACAACGATTGTTGGAAAGGTTTCATGGACATCTTTCAAAAAACATAAATGTTGAGGTGTGTTTTATCAGAGCGAAATTTAAAATTGTGAATTATATCCCCGCAGGAACCCCGGGAAGTGAAGCAGTGCCTGTTCACTGCAGTGAACAGGCTCTGTTTTACAGGTAAAATAGGACCCAGTCACCAATGCTTGGGAGGTGCAAACCCTCTCAAAATTGGGCAACATGGATTATTAACACTCACCCCTGGTCTTGAGTTGATACTCATGTTGTGGTCATGATTAGCCATTGTGCAAAAATATGTGACCTTAAACACCAATAAATAAATATTGTGAATTATAACTGTCCACTTGTGAAAGAGTAGGAATGTAGGCTTCAGAAAAAAGTGCTGTTTAGTTGTGAACAGTAGGCAAACCCTTATCATAAGTTGTAAACAGCCCCACCAAACCACTGACGGAAACGTGTGTGTGTTGCAGTGGCAATGTGCTTGGTGTGTTGGGGGGCACAATTTTTCAGATACATATTTTGCCTCCCCCTTCCCTCTGATGCCCCTCCACCCCCCCCCCCCTTCACGTGTGATGAATAAAATATTTACCCATATTTTTGTGTACTTTTAACATCTTTTTCTTTTCAGTGTTTCATTCTGTCAGTGTTCTTGGGTTTTTTTCACAATCTGTCTCTCTCTCCAGGTGTTAATTGCTTGAATAAATCTTACAAATCTTGATCGAAGATAATACTGTCCACCCACAAAACTTGACAATAACATTTGTTGTCTTTTGCTTCCAAAGCAAAGCTAGTGGTGGAAAGGTGGGGCTGTGGTGTTTGGGGTGTTGTTAGTTCGTTGCCCATGATTCCCTCCCCTTAAGAATATGGATGCAGGACTATGAGGAGTCCAGTGTTCTGCTATGGTAAGGGTTTTCGTTCGAGGATTCTTATTAATAGTGATAGAACCCCATGAGGCTGTGATTTGCTGCTTGACTCCCCGATGCTATAAAATTTATATCGGTGGTCTTCTTTCTAGTTTAGTTTGTTGGAGCATGCCTGTACAATTGGTAAATTCTTGTAAATATTAATAAATCTTTTGATACATCAAAATTGATTGAGTTTGCATGTTTTTTTTTGGTGTGGGGTGGTTTCTTTTTGTTTTTGTTTGTAGCTTAACTTGATAAAGTCAAGATAAGCTATTGCCATCACGCGTGCGGAAGTCTGTTAGTCTTTGAGTCTCTTCACATTTTCCTTTAGCATGCGCTACACCCTGCAGTTCTTGTCTGATCATCACGAAATTTCATATGCAGGTTTGGGGTCATGTCTAGATGAGAACGTCCTCTTTTGGTCGCATCGCTCAACCGGTATGGCTGCCCGAGCCCGAAAACCATTAGCACAGTCTACAGGTCGTATTTATGACGGGATTTCACTGTAACTTGGTAGGATGCCTCTGTATAATGCCTAGATGAGAACGTCCCCTTTTGGGCATGATCTGTCAACCGTGATGGCTGCCCAAGCCGGAAACCCAAAAACTTTTAGCACAGTCTGCAGGTCATGTTAGTAGGTAATAAAGGAGAGTTTACTACCACTTTGTACATGTACGTGTACAACATACTTACACGATGCGTTCACCAACGTGGAATTCAGTGTTAAATCGCACGCTTGTTCACAAAAATGTACAGTGGTCTTGAATCCATGTTTTTTTGTGACTCCTAGATCGCACTTTTAACGTTCAAATACTCGTGGTGAACGCGCGTTTTTAAAAAAAAGGTGAAATTGTACATCTTCACTTTTATCTTTTACTTTAAAAATTTTTGTCGACGTTCCCATCGCAGATCAGACCATCGATCCATCGTTGGTAAACGCGAGCAAAAAATTCTGGGCTATCAGCAAAAAACGGTCTGCGGATTCTAGACCAGTGGTCCAGAACTCTCCATTGTTTTGAGGCGGTGGGTTTTCCCCATTTATGACGTCATTAGGGGAATTCCCCACTATGGGAATTCCCAAACTCAGCTAATCGACTGATCGGATCGCTCGATTCTCCGCCAATTGACCGATCGGATCGCTCGATTCTCATAAAGTCGATCTGAATGAAGAGTGTTGTCGGTGTGTTAGAAATTCGCGAGCCCGCTGTCACGTCTTCCTGAAGTAAAACTAACACATGTTATCGTTATGAGTGAATGAGGTTTTTGTTCAAAAAGAGTCAATTATGAATATGGTCTGTATTATAGACATTCATGTTTTCTCTTGATGAGATGGATAGAAATTGACTTGTTTAAATGAGGATATTGTTTGAAGGAGTCGATCTGTAATAGATATTCGCGTTTTGACTTGAATGAGGTGAATAGAAATTGAGTTTTGGGGGATATTGTTCGAAGAGTCAAACACTTAGTGGAATGTTTAAAACGCATTTTCCGCTCAATTAGGTTTTTGAGTGGTAAATTTTTAATATATTCATGATAGCAATCAGAGAGATGAAATAAGTTCTCAGCGTTAAAATTAGTTTTCTTTTGTGTGTTGAAACTGTTTAACAGTCATCAAAGGGATTCTCTCTTAATTCGACACTTAGTGAATGGTTGTTTGATGTGTGAATGGAGATCTTTTGACAAATGTAAAAACTACTGTCAAAAATGCGTTAAATCAGAAACCGGTTTGTCATGTACTGTTTAAACGTATTCTTAAACTTCACCAATTCAATTAACAGTCAGTTTATTATATTAAAGACGGAAAGATTTTTATTACTTAAAACATAAAAATATAATTAAACATTCAATTTTGAAAATGATAAAACAATTAAAACGAAAGATGTTTTTACAGATGGATCCTAGACATCGAGATCGAATTTTAGAAGAGTTTGAACGTGATAAGAAGGGGATTCAGTCAGCTGATAGGAGCAGACGTCTTGGTGAGATGGAACTCAAACGCGAAGCCACAAAAATATTTAAACCCGTGACGGAGGGTCAAGAGCGAAGCAGGAAGGAGATAGTCGAAGAATTGAGACCCATAAAGGAGAGTTCTTTGAGAATGGGTTCGTTGCCTCCTAGTTTTGGAAATCGGTATTCCGTTCAATCTACACCGGATTACGTTCCCACGGGAATTCAAACAGATTTGAGCGAGAGCGACGATAAAGCTTCGACTATCACCACTAGTAGCGTCGCATCGTCTGATGATGATGGCGGTAAGAGAGATCAGTCGTATGGAATTTATAAGGATTCGGAGGGTAGAACTTTTGTGGGAGACACAGAAGTAGAAATTGATGATGATGAATTGATCGTGGGTTCGAATAAGTATAAAGTAACTGATGGTCTGCGCAGATTGCTCCTTTACGACAAGCCTGGCGATTACACGGATCAGGATTTCGATAATTACGGAGACATTCTGGTTCAGACCCACGCCATGAAGAGAAATAACGATGCCAGAGAGACGAGACCCAAAGCCAACAGAGGTTACAAGTGGACGAAAGTGGTGAAACCCATATGGGATATGAACAAGAAGTTCGTCGAATCGATGACTGGCAAAGGGGTGAAAACCACTTTTCTTCCGAGCGATTCCGACACTCTGTCTCAGAGATTGAGTTTGTTGATGGCGAGCAGACGGGCTGGTAACGCAGGATTAGATAATCAGATAGTTGCTATATCTGACGAATTGTTAAGACAGAAGGTTTTGAATAAAAACCAGTATAAAAGGCTGATGAACGAATTGAAGGATTGATGTGTATATAATAAGTAGAGAGAAACAAACAAACAAAAAAATAAAACAGTAAATTCTTACACTAGAATAATAAAAGTATTTAAAAACAACAAAACGATTTACCGGTGAAAAAACAAAATATATCATAAAAATAAAATATGTTGGTGATAAAGAACAGGGGATACGTCAGGACTTACATTCAAGGCGGTTCTGGCATCGTCGATTCTATAATGCGAGCGTTCACGGGCGATGCGGGTAGAAAACTCGCATCGACCGCGTTTGAGGTCGGTAAGAAGACGGCTTTGGATGCTGGTAAGAAAGCCGCTTCCGAAGCCAGTGGTAGGATAGCTTCTGTGGCTGGCAAGAGGGCAGCCAACGCATTGACCGACAAGTTGATCAGTCCGCCGGCGAAGCGAGCTGCGTTAGAGCGAACGCCGAAAAGTTGGAAAGATTTTAAGGATGCTGTGGTGCCCATACAAGATTTAGCCAAAATGACGAGTGGATCCGGATTGAAGAGAACTCGCGACGGTGCGATATAAATAAATAATAACATTAAAAACAGAGTTTGAAAAACATAAAAATTTGCATTTGAAAAGAATCTAAAATAACAACAACAAAAAATAAAGCAAAGATGAACATTAAAGATATGTCTTGGAACGACGCCGCGACCAAGAGGTCGAATAACGAGTTCATTCCCAAGAGCATAAGAGGTTTGATAGTGGGAAAATCGAATTGTGGAAAGACCAATCTGTTGATGAATCTGTTGTCCCGACCCGACTGGTTGGATTACGACAGATTGTTCGTGTTTGGCAAGAGCTTGTTTCAACCCGAATACAGATTGCTTCGAGAGTGCATGGATCGTAGATTGCCCAAGGACGTCATAGCCAGAATCTTTGACAGTAGGGAGGAATTCGACAAGAGCGAAGCTCCACTTTCGACCATTTTGGACGGTGCGACAATGGAGCTGATGAAGAGAAATGCATCTTCGAACGTTGAGTGTCGATTTTATGAGAACGCTAGCGACGTTCCGGATCCTAGAGAATTGAAATCGGAAGATAAGAATCTCATGATTTTCGACGATCTGCTTTTGGAGAGACAGAACCGTTGCGAATCGTATTACGTTAGGGGTCGACACAGCAACGTGGACTGTTTCTACCTGTCGCAGAATTATTTTCGATTGCCCAGACAGACGATAAGGGAGAACGCTAATTTTCTATGTCTCTTTCGCCAAGATCTCAAGAATCTCAATCACATCTACAGTGATCACGTCGCAAATGACATGAGCGCGGCGGAATTCAGGAGATTCTGCAAGAGGGTTTGGGATGGTGGACTTTACAATTTCGTCGTGATCGATTTGACAAGCGAATTTAATCGCGGAAAATATCGGTGCGGATTCGACAAGTTTTATGTTTCTGATGATAATAATAAGATAGAGCGTGAAAATAAAATTTAGAAAATAATAAATCTTCAAATAATTAGTTTTGAATAAAAAAATAAAATTAAATATAATGTTTGAACATGGAGAATTGTTAGAACGGATAGCCGAGAATACGGCTGCAAAACAATCCATTCAAATCGTGGTGAGTGGCAATTCGACTCGATTTGCTACAAAATTCGAACCTTCCATCGAATTGAATAGAGAGAAAAGATACGAGATGGCGTTGGTGAATCTGGAGACTTATTATTCCTTTCCCAACGCCACCGAAAAGAATAACTCGTTCAAGTATTCCGACGGAACGGATTGGTTGGAGATTCGAATTCCCAAAGGTAGTTACGACATAGACGATTTGAATGATTACATTCAGACGCAAATGAAGACGGATGGAAAGGGAAGCAACAAGATCAGACTCGCTCCCAATCCTAATACCTTACAGACGATGTTGGATTTGGAAGATAATTTTCGAGTGGATTTCAACACGGACGATTCTATAGGCAAGATGTTGGGATTCGATCTCAAGAATCTCAATCACATCTACAGTGATCACGTCGCAAATGACATGAGCGCGGCGGAATTCAGGAGATTCTGCAAGAGGGTTTGGGATGGTGGACTTTACAATTTCGTTGTGATCGGTTTGACAAGCGAATTTAATCGCGGAAAATATCGGTGCGGATTCGACAAGTTTTATGTTTCTGATGATAATAATAAGATAGAGCGTGAAAATAAAATTTAGAAAATAATAAATCTTCAAATAATTAGTTTTGATTAAAAAAATAAAATTAAATATAATGTTTGAACATGGAGAATTGTTAGAACGGATAGCCGAGAATACGGCTGCAAAACAATCCATTCAAATCGTGGTGAGTGGCGATTCGACTCGATTCGCTACGAAATTCGAACCTTCCATCGAATTGAATAGAGAGAAAAGATACGAGATGGCGTTGGTGAATCTGGAGACTTATTATTCCTTTCCCAACGCCACTGAAAAGAATAACTCGTTCAAGTATTCCGACGGAACGGATTGGTTGGAGATTTGAATTCCCAAAGGGAGTTACGACATAGACGATTTGAATGATTACATTCAGACGCGAATGAAGATGGATGGAAAGGGAAGCAACAAGATCAGACTCGCTCCCAATCCTAATACCTTACAGACGATGTTGGATTTGGAAGATAATTTTCGAGTGGATTTCAACACGGACGATTCTATAGGCAAGATGTTGGGATTCGATCGAAAGATGTATCAAGGCCACGCGGCATCTGAAAATACGGTCGACATTCTCGCAGTCAATAGCATTCTGGTGAACGTGGACGTGATTGCTGGAAGCTACGTGAATGGTAGCGCTCAACCGACGATCTATTCCTTCTTTCTAAACGTGTCGCCGGGTTATAAGATCGTGGAGCGACCTCAAAATTTAGTTTATCTACCAGTGATTTTGGACACGTTGTATAGTCTCAAAACCACGTTGACGGATCAAAATGGTGAACTGTTAGATCTTCGCGGAGAGAGAGTGACGATACGATTTCACATAAGAGAAATATAAAAGCAAAAAAAAAAAATATTGTGTATATATATAGATAACAAAAATAAAATAAACGCAATATTAATTTTACAAAATTATTTTAATATAATTATTAAACAAGAAACAATTGAAGTAAATATATTTAAAAAAAAAACCAGAATTATGACAGAATACGTGGTTAAAACGTGAACATATCCGCAGGACAGAGGAAGAAACTTAAGAGAGCGTTAACAACTCAAGGCGAGGCGGTGAGATTCAAATTCACTCACGAAGATCTGACGAGAAGCGGTCAGGATTCGATCGCCTGGACCAGAAGTCAAATCAAAAGGATGGAGAAAGCGATTCGCGATGGAAGAGGGTTGACGGTGAGAATGAGTCCCGCTCAATTGAGATACAATTTGAGAATGAAAGCGCTCACCGCTATTGGCAGGAATAGCCGCAAAAGCATTACCCTTCGCCGCAAAGGCACTACCCTTTCTCGGAAAGACTCTCGGCGTGGGAGCGCTCACGGGACTCGCTAGTTCGGCAGTTGAGAAATTAATGGGTGGCAGCGGACTGTTTTTGAAGAAGGGAGGAGCCGTGTGTCGCGTCCATGTAGACGACAGCGGTAAAGGATTGTATCTAGAACCCGTTAGAGGTGGCAACTCTCTGAGAGGAAACGGTCTCTATCTTAAGAGTGGACAGAACATTGAGCGACTCGGCAAGGGTTTGTTGCTCGGTGAGAATTCGCCGTTTAAGAATATACCGATTTTGAATATGTTATTATAATATAAAATTATATAAAATATAAATCATAGAAAGTATAAAATAATATATTTAAAATGGATAAAAAGGTGGAGAAACAATTAGACGATAATGACGAATATCGCGAGACAGAGTGCGAAGAAACAAAAAAAAATGAGATCAAAAGATGATCTCATTACTTTTTTTTTTTTTTCATTTTTCTTCGCTAAAAATCAATCTCTCTATTGTTTATATTTCCAAGTCCGTTATTAGCATGTTGACACTCGTGTCTTCTCCTTTTTCGAAAACGTGTTGAATGTTTATCTTTACTCTTTTGAGTTTTTTTACATCGGTCAACTCGCTCTCACCACCCAATTTCTTCACGAGTTCGAATGAGATGTTTGGAAATATGTAATTTCCATAGGGCAACGACAAATCGTCCTTGTCGAATTCTCTATCTTCGGCGATGACGATGTTCTGCAGATCGCTTTGGTACTCGTAAATCAAATCGAGCGCGGCTTCGTCCAATTTCAAAGGCATCTTATATTTGTCGTATTTGTGCTTCCTTCGAAGCCCTTCGTCTCAACCTCGTTCAGTTCGATGGAATCGTGTCGTTGTAATCTATAGATTTTATGACCGAATTTCTTATTCGTTTCGACTCGTTTCAATTTCAATTCGCATCTTTTAGGTGTTGTTGTCCTCATGATTGATTATTTGGTTTTTTGTTTTTACGAATTCTTGCAAATAATGTATATTTTAAATTTTGTATTGAAATAATAATTTGTTTAAAAAGTTTTTTTTTGCTCTTTATATATATATAAAAAAGTTGTTTTTTTAATTTTTAATTTTTTTTAATGTAAAATTTTTTAGTAAAAGTTTTTTTTCTCTATATATATATATAAAAGTTAAATTTTAACATTTCAATCTCTCTATTGTTTATATTTCCAAGTCTGTTATTAGCATGTTGACATTCGTCATTTTTCCATTTACGAAAATGGTATGAATGTTTATCTTTACTCTTTTGAGTTTTTTTTCATCGGCGAATGCGCTCTCACCACCCGATTTGTTCACGAGTTCGAGTGAGATTATTGGATATATGTAACCACCATAGGACAACAATAAATCACCCTTGTCGGATTCTCTGTCTTCGGCGACGATGATATTATTCTCGTAAAACAAATCGAGCGCGGCTTCATCCAATTTCAAACACATTCGATATTTGTGGTAGTAGTGCTCTAAGTCCACCATCTCAACCTCGTTCAATTCAATGGGATCGTGTTGTTGTAATGTATAGATATTAAAACCGAATTTCTCATACCCTTCGTCTCGTTTCAATTTCAATTCGCATCTTTAAGGTGTTGTTGTCATGATCGATTATTTGGTTTTTATGAATTCTTGCAAATAATGTATATTTTAAATTTTGTATTAAAAAAATTGAATTTAAAATTTAACTTTTTTTTTTTTTTTTTTTTTTATTATATATATAAAAAGAGTAAAAAAGCAAAACTTTTTTAACAAATTATTTAATACAAAATTCAAAAAAAAAAATATTCTTACAAATGAAGCAAACAGATAAAAGAATGGTAAATTTAAATGAGAAAACCATACCTCAGTTAAACGAGATTTGTAAACTATTACAAATTTCAGATTTCAGAAATCATAGAACAAAACAAAAAAAAATTGATGTCATACAAGAATATTTGCGAAACGCTAGAAAGGCAAAGAAATGTCGATAGCAACGACGTCAAAAGATGCATCGGTTGTGAAAAATGAGAAGATAGTAAAAGGAATCGAAATGCCGACGTCGAAAAAAAACAAAAACGTTTTGATTTGAAAAATAAGAAGATGACTAAACGAAAAGCCATTGAAGAACATCAAGTTTCCGAAGAAAAGAAAAGAAAAACTAAAACGAAAACGAGTGATGCACTTCAGATTCAAGACAAACGAGATATATCGAGCGAAATTGAACGAGCAATCGACGAAGAGAAAGGAGAAGAATATGTAACACGACTTGTTGCGGAACTATTCCAATCGAAACCCGTAGAACGGGAGAGTGCGATCAAAGGCGTTTTTAAAACTTTCGATGTGGTTCCCTCGTTCAAGAAAGTCGATCCGAAATTGTTCATGGAACGGGTGAAGAAAGAAGTATTGGATTTGTTTCGCGAATACATGAACGTGGGATTAAAAATTAAGATGATACTCCATTGCATAATGAATAAAATCGACGTGAATTCCGGCGAGAGCATCGTGAAAAATGCATATTTCAGATCTAACGTCGAACCCGTATTTCGAGGTTCAGATCTATCGGACGTTTTCGAAAAGATGAAAGACAAGATGTTGACGTCTCTCGCGAATTATCAACATGAAGGTAGTAATTGGACGTTTGATGAGGTGTTGAAACTCGAAATTCACATGAATAAAAACGAACCGTTGAAAGGATCTTCCTACTTGGAATTACCGTATTTCTTGACTAAGAAACACGCCGTGGTCAACGTGAGAAATAAAGATGATCAGTGTTTTAAATGGGCAGTCACCTCCACTTTATACCCTGTCGAAATACTCTACGATAGAGTTTCTCGTTACGAGGAAACTTCTAAAAATCTCGATTGGACCGGAGTGACTTTTCCAACAGAGTTAAAACATATTGAACGTTTCGAGGCTCAAAATCCCACCGTAGCGGTGAACGTCCTTGGATACGACAACGAAAAACAAAAGATCTATCCTCTCAGACAGACTTTGTATTGTGGAAGAGAAAAGACGATTATTTTCTTATTGATTTCGAATGGTGACAATCGTCATTATTGTTGGGTTAAACATCCGACCCGATTACTGTCAAAACAAAATAATAATCATAACGGAAAGATATCTTTATGTTACAATTGCTTGAACATATTTAAGACCGAAAAATCATTAGCGAAACATCAGGAATATTGGAACGAAAATCAAGGTGTCGCCGTCGAAATGCCCAAACCTAACACCATCGTGAAGTTTGAAAATCACAATAGAAGGTTAAAAGTACCATTCATCGTGTACGCCGATTTCGAATGTTTCACCGCGAAAATGAGTTCCTGTCAACCCAACGCTCTTCAAAGTTACGTCGAAAGATATCAAAAACACATACCTTCGGGCTATTGCATTTACGTGAAATGCGCTTTCGACTCGCAACACGACATGGGTCCCTTCACCTACACGAAACAGTATGAAGACGACGACGTGGCACAAAGGTTCGTGGAAGAGTTAGAATCGAAAATTCAAATGTTATACGACAAATTTAAAACTCCGGCAAAAATGATCATCACGCGAGAGCAGCAGGATGAAAATGACAGAGCCACCGAATGTCACATATGCAGACAATCGTTCGACGAGAATTCGAAGGAAAGTAGGAAGGTTAGAGACCACGATCATTACATGGGTCTGTATCGCGGTCCGGCTCACAGCAAGTGTAATTTAAAATATCGAGATGCCGCTTTCTATCCGGTGATGTTTCACAATCTCTCGGGTTACGACAGTCATATGTTTGTGAAAAATCTCGGCACCTCACACGAAGAATTATATTGCATCGCGAACAGCGAAGAAAGATACATTTCCTTCACGAAATGGAAGCTCATGGAGAAGAAAAGAGTAATCGATGGAGATACGTTGGAAGAAAAAACGAAATCCATTCGTAGATGCATACGTTTCATCGACAGTTTTGAATTCATGTCGACCGCTCTGGAAAAATTAGTCGATAACATGAGCAAGGATAAATTTAAAATCATGAGCGAACATTTTGGAGAACGAGTAGACGTCATGTTGAGGAAAGGAGTCTATCCTTGCGATTACATGAACGATCTAAAGAGATTCGAAGACACCGCACTACCTTCGAAAGAAGATTTTTATTCGAAATTATACGAATCCGACATTTCCGACGAGAATTACGAACACGCCAAAAACGTCTGGAAATCATTCGATATGAAAACCATGAGAGATTATCACGATCTCTATCTGAAGACCGACGTTCTGCTCTTGGCAGACGTGTTCGAAAATTTTCGAGATGTCTGTCGTCAAAATTACGATCTGGATCCCGCTTGGTATTTCACCTAACCCGGTCTGGCATGGGACGCTCTGTTGAAGACCACCGACGTCCAATTGGAATTATCCGACGTGGACATGTTGCTCATGTTCGAAAGGGCTGCGAGAGGTGGCGTCTCGATGATCTCCCACAGATATTCTGAGGCTAACAATCCCTACATGAAAGAAGGTTTCGATTCGAAACAGTCGACTAAATACATACAGTATTGGGACGCTAATAATCTGTACGGTTGGGCTATGAGTCATCCTTTACCGATTGGAAATTTCAAATGGGTGAAGGAACCGGAAGAGATGCAAAAATGGAGAGACTATCCTTGCATTTTCGAAGTCGATTTGAACTATCCGGAAGAATTACACGATCCACACAACAATTATCCGCTAGCTCCCGAACGAAGGAGACGAGGAAAAACTCATTCCCAATTTATCTAACAAACGTACATGTACAGTTAAAACTAGAAGTCCTGTCACGAATAGTGCGCTTATCTAGGCTTTATTGCGCGTTGGAATTGCGCGCAATTGCCATATCGAATGGCATCCAAAGCACGGCAGGTTCTCCTGGTTACTCATAGCAAACACATGCAATGTTTCTGCCAATGGACCTGCGGGTTACCCGGAGGTCCATTGGCTGAAACATTGCCTGTGCACAGGCCATATGTACAGGATATGATAGCTTTAATTGGGTCATAACGCGCACATTAACGTGCATATCAACGTGCTATTTGTGCACATTTCATGACACGACTTCTAGTTTTAACTGTAACTACGTCGTCTTCAGCGAGAATTTGAAACAGTACGCCGATTATGGGATGAAATTAGTCGACATACATCGCATCATTCGATTTGACGAAGAGCCTTGGATGAAAAAATACATCGATCTCAACACGAATCTCAGATCTCGAGCCAAGAACGATTTCGAAAAAGATTTCTTCAAACTCATGAACAACTGCGTGTATGGCAAATCGATGGAAAACATCAGGAAGAGAACCGACGTTCGACTCGTCACGTCTGAGAAAAGAGCTAAAAAATTAGTGGCGAAACCCAATTACAAACACCGAACCATATTCGACGAAAATCTAGTGGCCGTTCACATGCAAAAGATGCACCTGAAGTTCGACAAACCGTATTATCTCGGACCGATCATCTTAGATATCAGCAAGCGATTCATGTACGAGTTTCACTACGATTACGTCAAACGAAAATTTGGTGATAAAGCCAAACTACTGTTCACCGACACGGACTGTTTAGTTTACGAGATAGAGACGAAAGACGTCTACCGAGATATATCTCTGGACGTGGCCGAGTGGTTCGACATGAGCAATTATCCCATCGATCACCCATCCAACATTCAATCGAACGACAACAAGAAGGTGTTGGGTAAATTTAAGGACGAGAGCGGCGGTAAACAGATCGTCGAATTCGTGGGCTTGAGACCCAAACTGTATGCTTATCGTCTAGAAGATGATGAAGAGATCAGGAAGTGCAAAGGAGTTAAAGCGTGCGTGGTGAAGAAAAACATCTCTTTCCAAGAGTATAAAGATTGTCTGTTAGGAAGTGGTCCGGTGGATAAGACTATGAAATCGATTCGAAGCGAAAATCACGACTTGTATACCGAAATAGTCAACAAGATTTCGCTGACGGCCGACGACGATAAGAGATTCGTGTTAGACGATAAAATAAGCACTTTGGCACTCGGACATTGGACTGTGGATCTAATTAGAGACGATATGAATGTGGATGATTGGATTCTAGATACGATTGTGGATGATAAGATTCCAGATACGATTGTGGATGATAGGATTCCAGAAAATCAAGAAGAATTAGATGAACACAAAATTATAGAAATCGATAGTGACATCAAGAAAGTCAGTTTAAAAAGAAAAAGAAAAAAATAGAAAAAAAATAACGTCATTTTTAGTAAATTATAATAAAATAAATAAAAAAAATATATACGCATTTATGAATAAGAAAATAAAGATATCCGTAGAAGGTGACGTCTTACCTAACGAACCCCTATCCAACATCGATCTGTTGAATGCGGCAAAAGATTTGAAAATCAAAGATTTTCTAGGAGTGTTTTCCAGAGATGCCTTGCCGAAGAGAAGACCTCGACAATCGGAATGCGGAATTTTAAATCTAGACGATTCATCGGGTGAAGGCACTCACTGGGTGGCGTGGATGAAGAACGGGAAGAAGAAAAATTATTATTTCGACAGCTACAGAATCTCGCCGCCAAAAGAAATAAAGAACTATTTCAACAAATCAATGGTTTGTTACAACACGGAACAAGTGCAATCACCAGATCAAGTGTTTTGCGGTCACCTGTGTCTCTACGTTCTCAAGAGATGGTCTGAAGGAGATCGATTTCAAGACATTCTCAATGATTTACATTAGAGAGAGATTTTTTTTTTTATAGTATATATAAAGATAAAAAATTATTTTAAAAAAATTTTAATCGAATAAAAACAAAAAATAAAATAACATAGTTCATTTTTAATAAACTGCGTTTGAACATATTTTTCTAAAAAACAAAAAATCCCACAACAACATGCCAGTCGATAAATTTGGTAGAAGTGACAACGAAAAAGTCAACCCGAGAAAGAAGAGGAAGACGTTCGAAGTCGACGATGGTTACGACGTTGCCAACTTGGACGAACGTTACATTCGGAGATACGAACCTCGAGAAGAACCTTTGAACATGAACGATAAAAAGCTGCGACTAAAAAATATGTCGACAGGGGGGACGCCGATTTCGAACGAATTCTGCTGGATAATTACGTGGATAAAACCATGACCGACGATCTCGATCTGAAATCCAAACGTTTGGTGAACGTCGCGAATCCCACAGATCCCACCGATGCCGCGACCAAGAAATACGCAGACGACTCTCACGCGAGATTCAGCGAACACCTGAGAAATAGATACGTTCAGAAAACGATGCACTCGGAATTGAATGCCAATTCTAACAAGATAACGAACGTGGCAACTCCGACAAATCCCAAGGACGTGGCGACCAAACACTACGTAGATCTGGAACAGATAAAGTCTGACAGACGAGAAATGAAAGCGGATCTGAATGCAGGATTCAACAAGATATTGAATCTGTCGAAGATTGACGACACGGATGCGGACTCAACTGCGGTCAACAAGGGCTATGTAGATTGTGCCGTGATACAATCGCAAGAATACCTAGAATTGCAAGTGGACTTTCTCTACCTGAACAAAGAATCTGGCGGAACCATGGAGGGTGGCATCAACATGAACGGTCACAATTTATTCGGTCTCGATCACGATCCCGAATTCGATTCCAGCGCGGTGAGCAGAAAGTATGTGGACGACAACTCGGTCTGGAGAAAGGGTGACATCATGGAAGGTAAACTAGATATAGGTGGACACGCGCTCACGAATCTACCGGATCCCGTGAACATGACGTATGCCTGCACCCTGATTTCGGTGGTGGAGAAAGTCAAATGTGCTAGACAATTGATCACTGTGTGGGCCGAAGAGGCCGGCACCTTAGATGAAGGAAAAGCTGAGTGGTCTTTCGGAAATGGAGGTAGCAGATCGAAACATGGTCAGGTGGGATATCCCATGTCGCTGGGAGGTGAAATCCTTCGAATGAGTCTGGCTTCCTCGGATTTGAATAACAGAGCAGTCGTCAATCTCATGGTGAATGGTGTAGAGAGCGATAAGAGATACAGCGTCGAAAAGACTGAGAATCAACACGCGAATGTTAGCACGTTCGGCACGCCTCTCAAAGTGAACGCCGGAGACAGGATTAATTTCGTTACGAAAACCAATAAACCCGAAGCCGCCACTTCCGTGGTGAGTCTACTGATCGAACTAGTTCCTTTGAACAAACAGTGAACGCGTGGAAAATAATGAATTAAAAAAAAAATAATGTGTGATTATTAAAAACAAAAAAAAAACAAAACAAAAAAAAGTAATGAGATCATCTTTACATGTAGATCTCATTTTTGTTTTTGTTTTCCTTCTTGTAAACTATTGCCATATATTATAATAACGTTTCCTTTTTTCTCAATTTTCAGCGTCGATTCTTCTTTTTCTTTTTTTCTTTTTCTTTGTGATATGATACGTTTATAACAACACTTTTGTTGATCCGAATCATAATTATGAACGAATGTTGTGCATCTCTTGGTAACACTCGCATCATTACCATTCTCTTCAGAAGGTAATGGTGATAGTGGAAAGTGTCTCATTCTTTTCATTTCCAACCGTCTATCCCGCTGTTTACCTAACCATTTTTCCACATCTTTTTTTTTGTTTTTTGGCTTGCAACACAGGATGGAACATCTGACGGAAACCGAGAGACGATCGCACAGGATCGAACAATCTAAGATCTCTTCGAGTTTTAATATCTTCGTCACGAAATATCCTTTTTGTTTCTCTCGAGTGAATAGCACGCGATCTTTTAAATAATTCAGAACGTAATCGTAAAAATCTTTTTTTTTCAAACGTGATAATGGAATGTGTATTTCGTTTTCTACGTGAGTACTTACGAATTGTAACATTTTGTAAGTCGAGAATGTTGAAAAAAGACGATTTTTTCTCGGATGAAACTTTTTTTTTTTTTGTTAAAAAAATATCATTAAAAACGAATTTATTTTTTTATTCTTTGTTTTTAATAATTACTCATTACTTTTTATTTTTTTTGTTTTTTATTTTTTTTCACACTCATCACTCATCGAATGATTGACATCTTATTTCCATCCGATTCGAATTGTAATTCTCTGTCCGACAGGACCAGGGCGAAGGCTTCGTTTTTTCTCGGCATGTTCCTATCGAATTGCATCTTGATCTGAATGTCTAAGACG
Source organism: Pictodentalium vernedei (assembly GCA_031216915.1). Classification (NCBI taxonomy): domain Eukaryota; kingdom Metazoa; phylum Mollusca; class Scaphopoda; order Dentaliida; family Dentaliidae; genus Pictodentalium; species Pictodentalium vernedei. Next base: position 96,383,631 of record CM062295.1, on the reverse strand, counting down.
CTACTCTTGAGTCGTTCACTCTGTTTACTGATGTCGAATACGTACATGGGATACATCGACTTGTATTCGCTGGGAGACATGTTGTGGTTGCTCATCAATTCGTCTAGACCGTGATACTTCTTTCTAAAATCAGCGGCGTCGCCGTACAGTCTGCAGAAATCGTTCTTGTCGAACCATGCGTTGTAATCGATTGCTGGATATCTCGTGGCGTTCAGAAACACTTGCATGTTTCTCAAACTGCAGTGATCGAACAGCGATGCATTCTTTTCCTGAGACCCCTCCCTATCGGTCTGAAACGCAACCACGATGAAACGCGGTCTATCGGAAGCAGATTTGACCGTCAATCTCCAATCGAAGTGATTCGTGGAGGGAGGAATGCTAGCCGTGTCACACTGTCTCATTCTAAATCCCACGGGTAATTTACTCTTGGATTCTATGATCTTGTAGAGACGTGCTTTCTCCACGATCGAAGGCTCCACGTGCGGAACGAACCACGATATCTTGTGTAGAGTTATCTTACCCGCATCGGTCGCAGTGAGTCTCACTATTGCCTCGTCGTTTCCTTTTTGAATCAACGTCAGATTGTGTTTGAATCCGTACATGATCTTGTTGTAATCGTCTGCAAATCCGAAGATGTGTTTTAAAGGTATCCTGAACGAAAACGTTCCTTTAGGTCTGGACGTCTTGACGACGTAGTCGAATATCAAGGCGGCGCCTGCGTTAGCAGGGCCGACGGTGTCTTTCACCCACAACTGATTAAGTCCTCTGGATTTCGGAAAATCATCAGGATACGTCAAGAGTCTGAACATCGTAGTGGCCTGACCGGGATGAAACACAGATTCTCAGGCTTTGCAATTTCAGGAGAGCGATTTTTTAGCTCTCCTTACTGCCCTCCTGAAAGAATTAAGGAGAGCGAAAAATTGCCCTCCTAAATATTTTGATCTGGGATGATTGAGATTACATGTATTATGCTCACATTAATTTTTTGTTGTAAAGCAAAAATGTAATTTAACTTCGAAGTCACATAACATCATGTAATTTCATTTTGAAACTGGTTTAGTGGTAAAAGGTAATGGCTGCAACCATACCCAAACACAGCTGCAATCATTTGAAGCAAAATGGGCCACAGCAATATTTTTTTTCTGTCAGTTTCAAGTTCAACAACTGACATCACAGTTTGAGGGGTAATTATTCAAGGAATATTGACACTATAATATACTACCATTACTACTATCCTGTCACTTGAAGCACTTGCACCGGGATGTGGCTGTAGATTCAAGCAGACCTGTTGTCTAAGAAAGTCATATGCCTACCACTACCACCTTCAACTCCCCCTTGGGGGGTTGAAGGTGGTAGCGGTAGGCATATGACTTTCTTGGACAACAGGTCTGGGTACACACACAGGTCTTGTCAAGTGTGTGTCCGGTTGTTGAGTGAGACATCTAGATGTCTAAGAGATTTTGCTTTACCTTAGTAAAGTTAATAAAATCACTGATGTAGTCTGTTGGTTTCAGTTTCAATGAGTTTGTTCAACTGGATACTTAAAATGCTGTGTAAAGTCAATTGCTCTCCTAAGCTGATTGAGGAGAGCAATTTTTTGCCCTCCTGCATTTTTCAGAATGCCAGGCCTGGATTCTATCTCTTGTCCGGATAGCATGTATTTTATGTTACTGAATAGATGCATGATGCCATTATTGGCAAGAGTAACCGTGTCCTCGTCGGCGTAGTCGCTCCCATCTTCCTTGGTGAGACGTCCCTGCACCACTATGTAACTCTCGCTAGGATGTATGAATAGATCTTGAGTTTCAACGTTGATTCTTATCTCGACCGCATTGTTCAAACTCGTTCTGGTTACCGGTTCGTATTCGTGAACCTCATATTCTTGAATACTTTCATCTTTCACTATGCTTTGTGCTATATCTAGTATATTTGTCATTTTAAAGGATTTTTAATTTTTTGTTTATTAATTAACTTGCTTTATTTATCTAAAAATAGTTTTTAATTATTTTTTATACGCCCGTTTGAAAAACGGGACGTATTATAGTATGCCGTTCTCCATCCGTCTGTCTGTCCGTCCGTCCGTCCGTCCATTTGGTTTCCGAACAATAACTTTAGTATTTGTTTTCCGATCGGCTCCAAATGTGGTATGTGGTTTAATCACAACAAAATACAGGTCAAGTTCGAATATGGGGTCGGTCTGAACATTTTTCGCCTGAATTATGGCCCCAGTTGGACTTAGAATTCGTCAAATATTTGGTTTCCGGATGATAACTTTAATATTTGTTTTCCGATCGGCTCCAAATTTGGTATGTGGTTTAATCACAACAAAATACAGGTCAAGTTCGAATATGGGGTCGGTCTGAACATTTTTTGCCTGAATTATGGCCCCTGTTGGACTTAGAATTCGTCAAATATTTGGTTTCCGGATGATAACTTTAGTATTTGTTTTCCGATCAGCTCCAAATTTGGTATGTGGTTTAATCACAACAAAATACAGGTCAAGTTCGAATATGGGGTCGGTCTGAACAATTTTTGCCTGAATTATGGCCCCTGTGGGACTTAGAATTCGTCAAATATTTGGTTTCCGGATGATAACTTTAGTATTTGTTTTCCGATCGGCTCCAAACTTGGTATGTGGTTTAATCACAACAAAATACAGGTCAAGTTCGAATATGGGGTCGGTCTGAACAATTTTTGCCTGAATTATGGCCCCTGTTGGACTTAGAATTCTTCGTCAAATATTTGGTTTCCGGATGATAACTTTAGTATTTGTTTTTCGATTGGCTTCAAACTTGTTAGTCTTTTTCTCAAATGACTGAAAAATTTAGTCATTTCACAAAATCACTGATTTCAAAGTCTGACCGTAACATATATATATATGCCAGTATAAATTTCTCGCACTCTAAAAAAATTGCAAATGTGTTAAAATGGTACAATTTGAACAGTTCACGGGCGTATGATGCAATGCCCAGCGGTGCTCTTGTTATTATTTTTTTCTCTCTTATATATATGTGTAAACAAGAAAATGTTAAAGAGAGTAAATAAAAAAAATTTTGTCTTCTTCATCAAAACTTCGTCTTCTGTAATTGTTGTTCGTAAAACTTTCCGATGATCTCTTCTCCATCCAAAGCTTCGATTTTGTAAGTCACCGGATCGGTGTGAAATATTTTGATTATCACGAAGATTTCCGAGGTCCATCGAGGAGTATAACCCTTTTCGAAGTGCTTCTTATAAGCGTAAATTCTCACTCGATCACCGACCGCAAATTTCGGCATTATAGACTTCTTCCTGATCTTAGATCTCTCAGGATATAGATTCGCGTAGACCCGTTTTTCGTTTCGAGGATCGCTAGCTTCCGCGGGAGTCATCTTGATCGATCTGTGTCGCGTGTTGTTGTAATCTTTGACCAGACCGTTCAGAGCGTATATGTATTTCTTGGTCGAATTCGCCGTGAAGTATCTGTGCATCTTTTCCTTCATCGTTCGATTCCAACGTTCCACCACGCTGGCTTTCTCTTCGTTTTCGATCGAGTAGAGGTATACCAATCGACGAACGTCCTTGTTGTAGAATTCCTTTCCCTTATCCACCCACAATTTACTCGGTTTTCGAGAAGACGAGTTGAACATGCTCTTCAGAGCCTCGGCGACACAAGGTCCCGATTTATTCTTCAAAGCTCTGATCCAACCGTATTTGGAAAACACGTCGATGACCGTCAATAGATATTTGACGCCCTCGTTCCACCTCAAAAACGATCTCATGTCGACCAAGTCGGCAGACCAAATATCATCCAAACCCTTCAAGAACACCCTTCTCTTTCGGAATTTACGCACTATGGGTTTGTGTAACTCCTCGGCCAATTCGCTCGTCAATAATCGTTTCTTCTTCTTTTCAGATGTGCTTTTTTTTTTTGAACGCCCCATCCGAATCGACGTTTCGCACCGATCAGATTGCCGACCAGCGAACGTTCCATCTTCTCTGTCCTGGTTGGATTCGATATGCCTCTCAATTTCCCCAACATGTTTTTGTCGCAGACGTCGTTGCGAGTCTTGGTGTCGGGATGTCCGGCGTAGCACAGATCGTGATCATACGCGGCCGCGTCCACCCTATTCACAGGTTTGCTCCAAGATTTGGGTGTCAGATCGGCATTGAGTCTCTTGTTCAATTTCGTTCTGGGTCCAGTGAAACTGTGACTGGGCAGATGCATTTCGAAAGGTAGATTATTGATCATTTTATTCACGATGCCTTTACCTTTGCTCGCGTTCTTTTTTTTGACGAATCGGGTCTTGACAGAACCACACACGTCGCAAATTCCGCGAAGCATCTGTCTGTCGTTTTTAGTTCGCACTTCTCTAGAATTACTCGTCTCGGTAACTCTCTTACACTTTACGCAATACATTTTTAAGAGTTATTTAAATTAATTTCGGTTTTTATTTTATATATAAATTTAATAATTAATTAATTCTGTTCTTATATATATATATATTTTTTTTTTTCAATCGCTGCTCTTGAGTTCTATCATCTTACTGAATTCCTCCCTGGCCTCTTTCCTCCCCTTTTCCAAGAGAGAATCCTTCATCTCTTCCTTGATGATCTGACGAGTCTTGATTCTCACGGTTTCTTTCATGGCATCGTATTTCGTTTTCTCGCTCAATATCGCGAAGTATTCTCCGTCCGATATCCTACCGTCTTTCAACGCCATAGAGATCATTTCGGATATCGTGTCGATCTTGGAGTCAGCCAAGATGCGAATCTTGTCGTGTTTCCTCGCCTTCAGATATAATTTCCTACTCAAAAAGTTTCCGAGCGTGCTAAACAATCCGGCTGCGAGGGCCACTCCTTCTATGGTCAACACGATCGGAATGGCGACCGCGGTCGACAACAATCCGATGCCGGCCGCGTGTAAACCCATGGAAATCGTGATGAGTGTCGTGTCGATCGCGTTGACGAATGTCACGAAACGCGAATACTTCTTCTTGAGAGAATCTCTCTCTCGAGTTAGATACTCTTGGATTCTATTGATTTGATCGATGCGATACCTCTCTCCTCTTTCTCTTTCTTCTAGCGACGGTGCCGTCGGCAAAACATCGATCGGCTTCTCGTCCTCGTCGTCCACTAACGTCGGATACAATTTATTTCTGGTTCTCATTTTTGTATTTTTTTTCTTTCTAATATTAGATAAAAATTTTATGTGTGTATTTATTTTTTATTTTCTATTCTCCCTTATTTTATATCAACAAAAAAAACTTAGACGTATGCTTCATTCAGCAATAATTTCTTGATGCATCCCTTGTCTTCTAAAGTCAGACTTCTACGCGCCAATTTCAGTTCTTCCGAAACTGTAGGCTTGTCTTGATTCTTACAGAAGACTAATCTCTTCCAAAACGTGATCACATCGTCAAATCTAACGTGTTCGAACGCCGGTTCGAAATACATGACGACCATATCTTCCCTTTCCATCGTCAGACACGAATGATTCTCGTGATCGAAGTCTAGATGATCCCGACATCCGACGCATCGTTCTAACAAGATGGAACGTAGTTCATCGTTCACGGAGATTGCGTATGCTCTCATCAGCATGTTTAAAAGAATCCTCGCTCTAATAGTCTGGGAAGCGCTCATAATTTACGTATTTTTTTTTTTATTATCTATTCGATTTGATATATTTATTTTTCTAAATAACTATTATTTATGTATTTTTTTTCTCTCCTATATATATCGATCACCTTTATTTATTTCCTAGGATATTCCCCCACCCCACAACGGGGGGAGATAACTCTGTATGATCGAGTTTATGAGAATCGAGCGATCTGATCGGTCAATTGGCGGAGAATCGAGCGATCCGATCGGTCGATTAGCTGAGTTTGGGAATTCCCATAGTGGGGAATTCCCCTAATGACGTCATAAATGGGAAAAACCCACCGCCTCAAAACAATGGAGACTTCTGGACCACTGGTCTAGAATCCGCAGACCGTTTTTTGATGATAGCCCAGAATTTTTTGCTTGCGTTTACCAACGATGAATCGGTGGTCTGATCTGCTATGGGAACGTCGACAAAAATTTTTAAAGTAAAAGATAAAAGTGAAGATGTACAATTCCACCTTTTTTTTAAAAACGTGCGTTCACCATGAGTATTTGAACGTTAAAAGTGCGATCTAGGAGTCACAAAAAAACATGGGGGATCAGGGACCGATCAGGACTATTTAAAATACGCTCTAGCCTCGGAGCCTATTTTTTCAATTCATGCGCCAGATTTCAATTTACGGAGTCACACTGCTGTTTGTAACACACACTGCAAGTATGTAATAGCTCTCATCATTATCATTTAGTACACTATAGCAAACATTAATCTTCACTGTGGTTTCTGATCAAGTCTTGGTTGCCTATTTAGGCAGCCAAGACTTGATCAGAAACCACAGTGAAGATTAATGCTTGGTAATTAAGACTTGAAGTATTAACTTAAGCACTCTACAACAATGATAAATGATAATCATATATATAATACATGTAAGAGTGTCTCTCTCGATTACCCATCGAAAGAATATCAAAATATGGCCTAAGAAGTTACGCGCCAACTGAGAAGCCTATTTCTGAGATTTAAGAGCCAGGTCCTGATGTTTCAGAACCAAATACGCACTGGCGCATGCCCAGGTCGGTCCTTGGGGGATTCAAGACCACTGTACATTTTTGTGAACAAGCGTGCGATTTAACACTGAATTCCACGTTGGTGAACGCATCGTGTACGTATGTTGTACACGTACATGTACAAAGTGGTAGTAAACTCTCCTTTATTACCTACTCATGTTTAATATGGCGGGATTTCATTGTAATTTGGTAGGATGACACCTTATGATGTCTAGATGAGAATTTCCCCATTTGGGCGTGATCTGTCAACCGTGACGACTGCCCGAGCCCAAAACCAGAAAACCTTTAGCACAGTCTACAGGACATATTTATTGAGGAATTTCATTGTAACTTGGTGGGTTGACTTCATATGATGTCTAGATGAGAAAGTCCCCTTTTGGATGTGATTGGGCAACTGTGACAGCTACAGGGGCCCGAAGCCCAAAAATCTTTAGCACAGTCTACAGGTCATATTTATGAAGGGATTTCATTGTAACTTGGTAGGATGACTCCAAATAATGTCTAGATGAGAACTTCCTATTTTGATCGCGATCATTCAGCCTTGATGGCTGCCCGAGCCCAAAAAACCTTTAGCATAGGCAAAAGGTCATATTTATGGAAGGATTTCATTGTAACCTGTTAGGTTGACTCCATATAATGCCTAGTAGAGGACATCCCCTTTTGGTCGTGATTGGTCAACTGTGACACCTACAGGTGCCCAAAGCCCGAAAACCTTGAGCACAGTCTGCAGGTCATATTTATGAAGGGATTTCATTGTAACTTTGTAGGATCACTCCAGATGATGCCCAGACGAGAATGTCCCCTTTTGGTTGCGATCATTCAACCATGATGGCTGCCCGAAGCCTGAAAACCTTTAGCACAGTCTACATGTCATATTTAAGAAGGGATTTCATTGTAACTTGGTAGGTTGACTTCATATAATGTCTAGATGAGAACGCCCCCTTTGGACGCAATTGGGAAACTGACGGCTACAGGGGCCCGAAGCCCGAAAACCTTTAGCACAGTCTGTAGGCCATATTTATGGAGGGATTTCATTGCAACTTTGTAGGATCACTCCAGATGATGCCCAGACGAGAATGTCCCCTTTTGGTTGCGATCATTCAACCATGATGGCTGCCCGAAGCCTGAAAACCTTTAGCACAGTCTACAGGTCATATTTAAGAAGGGATTTCATTGTAACTTGGTAGGTTGACTTCATATAATGTCTAGATGAGAACGCCCCCTTTGGACGCAATTGGGAAACTGACGGCTACAGGGGCCCGAAGCCCGAAAACCTTTAGCACAGTCTGCAGGCCATATTTATGGAGGGAATTCAATGTAACTTGATAGGATGACTGGTTTTGGAATAATTTCACTGTATCCTTGTAACTTTCGTTGATATACGTTAACTGTGAGGGCCACATACATTAACTGTGAGGTCATATTAACCCACCCCTCAGCTCTTTAGTACAGTGTACACCTCATATTATTTTTTATCAAAAACATAGCATACAGGGAACAGAAATGGACATATTCCCAATTATCACAATTCTTGTCTTATTTCATAATCCTTTCATAAACATTGAACATTATGCTTTTCATCAAACACAGCACACAGACAAGTTAAGCTACAGTGTCATTGACACATTCATTTTTTCTGCTACAATGTCTCAGCTGAATGCATACACTGCACCCTTGGATCATAAGCAGTCATTCTGTGAAGTAGGAAAAGATCTGTTCATTGCATAATTTTTTATGGGCCGGACAAAGTTAGGGCTATATCATAACAAAATTTAGAGGGGAGTGATAGGCGTATGAAAGGACTGTTTGCCCATTTTGCGCATGCATATTTTTATACGACAACCAATGGCCCAGATTAGCTGGTGCTAACTCAAATTAATCCAGGGCCAAAGACAAATTTTCCCCCCCAATCCCCCAAATTTGCATGTAAAACAAAAAAAATTAAGTCCTAGATGGTCCTCCATACAGTTAAAACTAGAAGTCCTAACATGAAATGCGCACAAATAGCACGTCGATTTGCGCGTTAATCTACGCGTTATGACCATAGTAAGGCTATCATATTCTGTACATATGGCCTGTGCACAAGCAATGTTTCAGCCAATGGACCTCCGGGTAACCCGGAGGTCCATTGGCAGAAACATTGCCTGTGTTTACTATGAGTAATCAGGAGAACCTGCCATGCTTTGGATGCCATTCGATATGGCAATTGCGCGCAATTCCTACGCGCAATTAAGCCTAGATAAGCGCACAATTCGGGACATGACTTCTAGTTTCAACTGTACTTTTGAGATATGTGCATGCGCAGTATCCAGGAAGGTACTGAAATTGGTGCCATCCATTATTCTTTGTTCGGCCCTAAAGTCAGCAACAATGAACTGACATCTGTGCTTTTAATTCTCCTTTTTATGTGTACCCATACTATGTATGGTACACATAATGCCGGCATCCAAGGTGGCCATCCTTTTTCCATCCATCTGTCCATCTGGCGTCCGTATCCATTTCTTTGGCATTTGATAACTTGAAAAATATTGCTTGGATTGTCAAGTTACTTTATATTTGTGTTCAGGTTACTGATGTGCCGAGCTGTATAGTTTTTGGTGTAAATCTGATAATTTGATACTGAGATATTAACTCTTTATCCTTCAAATTGAGAATTCTTCCAATCCCTTTGGCATGAGATAACTCAAAAAATATCAATCCAATTGTCATGTTACTTTATATATATCTTCAGGTTACTGATGTTCCGAGCTGTATAGTTTTTGGTGTAAATCTGTTATTTTGATCCTGAGATATTAACCCTTTATCCTTCAAATTGAAAATTCCTCCAATCCCTTTGGCATTCGATAACTTGAAAAATGTTGCTTGGATTGTCTAGATACTTTATATTTGTGTTCAGGTTACTGATATGCCGAGCTGTATAGTTTTTGGTGTAAATCTGATAATTTGATACTGAGATATTAACTCTTTATCCTTCAAATTGAGAATTCCTCCAATCCCTTTGGCATTCGATAAATTGAAAAATATTGCTTAGATTGTCAAGTTACTTTATATTTGTGTTCAGTTTACTGATGTGCCGAGCTGTATAGTTTTTGGTGTAAATCTGATAATTTGATCCTGAGATATTAACCCTTTATCCTTCAAATTGAAAATTCCTCCAATCCCTTTGGCATTCGATAACTTGAAAAATGTTGCTTGGATTGTCTAGATACTTTATATTTGTGTTCAGGTTACTGATGTGCCGAGCTGTATAGTTTTTGGTGTAAATCTGTAATTTCAATTCTGAGATAATAACCCTTTATCCTTCAAATTGAAAATTCCTCCAATCCCTTTGGTATTTGATAACTTGAAAAATATTGCTTGGATTGTCAAATTACTTTATATTTGTGTTCAGGTTACTGATGTGCGAGCTGTATAGTTTTTGGTGTAAATCTGATAATTTAATCCTGAGATATTAACCCTTTATCCTTCAAATTGAAAATTCCTTCAATCCCTTTTGCATTCAATAACTTGAAAAATATCGCTTGGATTGTCAAGTTACTTTATATTTGTGTTCAGGTTACTGGTGTACCGAGCTGTATAGTTTTTGGTATAAATCTGTTATTTTGATCCTGAGATATTAACCCATTATCCTTCAAATTGAAAATTCTTCCAATCCGTTTGGCATTCGATAACTTGAAAAATATTGCTTGGATTGTCAAGTTACTTTATATTTGTGTTCAGGTTACTGATGTGCTGAGCTGTATAGTTTTTTGTATAAATCTGATAATTTGATCCCGAGATATTAACCCTTTATCCTTCAAATTGAGAATTCTTCCTATCCCTTTGGCAGGAGATAACTCAAAAAATATCAATTCAGTTGTCATGTTACTTTGTATATATCTTCAGGTTACTGATGTTCCGAGCTATATGGTTTTTGGTGTAAATCTGTTATTTAGATCCTGAGATATTAACCCTTTATCCTTCAAATTGAAAATTGCTCCAATCCCTTTGGCATTCGATAACTTGAAAACTATTGCTTGGATTGTCAAGTTACTTTATATTTGTGTTCAGGTTACTGATGTACCAAGCTATATAGTTTTTGGTGTAAATCTGATAATTTGATGCTGAGATATTAACCCTTTATCTTTCAAATTGAAAATTCCTCCAATCCCTTTGGCATGAGATAACTCAAAAAATATCAATCCGATTGTCATGTTGCTTCATATATGTGTTCAGGCTACTGATGTGCCGAGCTGTATAGTTTTTGGTGTAAATCTGATAATTTGATCCTGTGATATTAACCCTTTATCCTTCAAATTGAGAACTCCTCCAATCCATTTCTTCGGCATGCGAAACTGAAAAAATATTAATCTGATTATCTGGTTACTTTATATATTAATTCAGGTTACTGATGTGCTGTGCTGTATAGTTTTTTATGTAAATCTAATAATTTGATCTGGAGATATTAACCCTTTATCCATCAAATTAGGCACTCCTCCAATCCATTTCTATATGTACCCATACCATGTATGTTGTGCATAATGTCGGCATCCAGGGTGGCCCTCAGTCATACAGCTTTCTACTAGTTGCGCGTATGGGTACACGGCTGACGATTTCATCGGCCTATTTTTTTGAAGATGCCAGACACAAATCAGTGATAAAATTGGCGGATCCAAGTCTGTAAATGGATGATGGAAGGAAAGAACGGTGATTGGAAATGTTCAGGGCTGTAACTTTATAATAATTATAAAAATTATTTCATGTTTCCCAATTTCGGGACATATGCCTGTCATCATCATTCTTGATAATGATTTATCCACTGTTTAAGTGTTCCTTCCCTATCCCTCCATGAAAGCCCTTCTGTTAAACTCCTAAGCTTTTTGGCTATTTTTATTGAAATTTTTTATTAAATTTCTTGGGAGTTTAATGTGTATTACAGAATGTTTATCCCCATGGTTACATCCTCACCCTAGGGGTGTTGAGTCGTTTTGGTCTCGCCTCTTCTATCCGATGTATCATTTTTTCTTCGTATGAAGATCTAGGTTTACATCTTGTAGCATTAAAATCTGTTACTGACTTTGGGCCTTTTTGCGTGCCTGATGTCTTGTTTCTGTTTTTTTCCCTTAACAACGTCTTCATTATATGTAGTATTTAGTATTATATTACTGTAGGATTATTGTAAGATACATGTATTATGATTGCGGTAGTGTAGCAAACTTAGGCTTTTTAAAAAAAAATTCAAAAAATTTTTTGTATTTAATTTTTTGAATTTGATTTTGATTGTAATTATTCATGTATCTTTATTATATATTATTATATTGTGGAGTTGTAGGAGTGCTATCAACTTTGTATTTTGATTGAATCATGAAAGCTTACTGCTCTAAATGCAAGGCGAGGAAGTCTTCCTCGGATTTACATGTGTGTTGCCTTGCCTGTAGTCGATGCACTCCTACGGATTCTTGTCCTACATGTGTTAATTGGGATGACAAACGGCGGACACGGGTGTCACGGTGCATAGTTGGCAGTGAGATTCCTATGGCGGAACTCTCGCCACAAGATAATTTGAGTTTTTCAGTCTCTTTTTCAGAGGAACAAGATGATGATGATGGTATTGTGACACCCTCCAAAAGTGTTCTACCGTCGTTGCACTCTGGTGAGCAACCAGAACTGCAAAGGTGCTCATGAATATTAAGCAAGGGATAAGGCCACTAGTTAGCGTTCTTAATCCCTTGCAAGAAGCTAGCTCGACCGGTGAAGCGGTACTCTGTCCGTGGGAACCGTAACACCGGTTATGTCCGTTGCGGTCGAAGGAAGTGTAGATTAGGGTAGAGCGAGCACCTTAAAATCAAAAGCTCTCCCAGCGACGTCAGAAATAGGGAGGAAGTCAGCAGGTTTCTTTTCGGGAGGCTCGGTGAGGTCTGACAAGGCCTCAAGCGGGATAGGTCCCTCTCTAACCAAACAACATTTGGGGCCAAATGTTGTTTTGAGAAACTTGCACCGGACTGAGCATACGTCCACACCTGCCGCTCAGGACGCTCCGTGTAGACTGCAGCCGGCCTCGACTACAGTCACAGCTTCCTCAGCTACGATTCAAAAGCACACACGGCCGCATTCTAGCTACCCGACTTCGGATATCCAACCAGCTGCATGAAGACAGAACCAGTCTTCGCCCGTGAAGTTGGACAATCCGGTAGCTAGGGAACCGAGGCTTCGATCATCGGGACATCCGGAGAAGAGATCCATCTCCAGAAAGACGTCCCAGGAGCAGCAAGTGGCTAAAAACAGAAAACCGCTGCTCCTCAAGCCTCGGTGACGGACTTGCTGTCTTAGGTTGCACAGCTGATCGCAGCATACCAGCAAGTGCGAGAGCAGACTCCAGTAGTGAGCTGTCGGATGGTGCTGGGTCGGTCCAGTCATCTGCACATACAGATGCGATGGACCGAACATCACGGCTGATTCAGTCGGATGGTGAAAGGGACAGGGAAGAGGATTACCCTTCACTTTCGTAACAACATATGGTAGCGCAGGCCTGGCCTTTTGAAAAATCCAGGGGAGCCACTATGGCCCTCCTAAATCTGTTTCAGGGGAGCTATTCTACACTAATATCAATTATACAAGGTTATTGATATGAAAATTGTGGAGAGCCATTACAGTTTAAGGAGAGCAATTATGGCTCTCCTCAATTTGCCTTTAGGAGAGCCAAGGAGAGCCGGAGCAATAGTTCCCCTCAAATGGCCAGGCCTGGTAGCGATGGAATTTATCCATCAATACTACGCTGAATTTGTTCCACCTAACCAGCAAGCTGCGACAACTAGGGAGAAACCGCTATCGTCTTCAGACGCAGACTTCATGCGGAGGAAAGAGGAAGTTCATTCCTTCCCGATACAGTCTAGACAGGAGTCGCAGGCCTTTGGCCATGTAGACGCTGCCGTATTTAACCTCTCTATTACTAAGAGGAAAGGCGGTTTCCTAGCGACATCCTCCATAAATATTCCGTTTCTTGGACCACGTTCATTTAAAACAGTTGGAGAAGATGTTTAGATGAGCAGGTCGGTGATTAAGACATATCCTTACCTGCTTCATTTAATATACGCTCAGACGTGATGGAATGTGCTATTTCATCAAATAGAGCGAATCTGAACGCGATGTCCTAAGCAGATCACCTTACCAGAGCTATTGCGCAACATCTTAATGGGAAGGAATTTGAGGACGTTTGTTCCTCACTTAGAGTTCTTTCCAGGGCTGTCTTATATGCCACGTACAACTCTGCCCTGACAGTGCCGAATTTGGAGTTAATCAGACATGATGCTGCCCTTGCATCGTCATCACATATTGATGACAAGGTGAAAAGCTCTCTCCAAGTCGCTCCGGTCTCCGAACATACTCTGTTTCACAACAAGCTTTCCTTAGTCTATGAACAGGCTACTAAGAAAACTTCCAGTGATCTGCTTTGAAGTCGACCCCTCATCAACATGCTTCAGCAGACCGGGGTAAGCGAGGACGTTCTAAATCAAAATCATCTAAAGGGAACTCCTCAAGAGGGTATAAGAAACCCTCTTATAATTACTCCGGAGGTCATCAGTACAGTGACTTGGGAAAGGGGCGCGAGTCTGATCAGGACTATAGATAGGTCAGATGCCCCTAAGCCGACGGGATAAAGTTCTTTGCGGGGAGGACGTAGTTTCTCCTCCCGTAAGCCTCGTAAGTCCTACAGGTAATGGTCAAGACTTCTATTGCTTGCCAGTTGGCGGAAGGTTATCAAACTTCGTGAGAAACTGGATAACAGTCACGGAAGATAAGTGGGTGAGAAGTGTGGTCTCGGAAGGCCTACGGCTATCATTCTGAGCAAAGCCCCCGCTAACAAGATATCCTCGTTGGACAAATCATCCGGCAGATCCTTTCAAAAAAGAGTCTCTCCTAGCGGAGATACAGGCTCTTTTATTAAAGGAAGCAATAGAGGTTGTCGAGAATCAAGATTCTCAAGGTTTTTACAGTCACCTGTTCCTCGTACCGAAGCCAGACGGCTCATTCCGACCAGTAATAGACTTGAGCTGGGTAAACAAGTTGATTGTGGCTCCAAAGTTCTATATGGAAACCATTCGGTCGGTAAAAGCGAGCATTTGAGTGGATGACTATGTGGCAAGCATAGATCTAAAAGATGCTTACTTTCATGTCCTGGTATATCCGGCATTCAGAAAGTACCTGCGTTTTGCCGTGCAAGGAGAGGTTTATCAGGTTAGAGCAATGTGCTTCGGTCTGAACCTGGCTCCTTGGGCTTTCACTCGAATAATGAACTCGGTAATGTCATATTTCTGAGCTCATTCATCTGCGGTAATGTTGGCTTACTTGGATGACATTCTTCAGAGATACGGCAACAGAATTATTCTTCAGAACGATGTTCAGAGTCTGCTACAACTCTTCCGACATCTCGGTTTCATAGTAAATGAGAAAAAGTTGGATCTAGCTCTGTCCAAGTTGTTCACTCACTTGGGAATGAGCTTCAAGACTCACAACAATCTGGTTCATCTGCTGTTACACAGAGCGAAATTAGTCAGTTGTTATGCTCGCTTTTGTCTAAACTCAGACACAGTGAGAGAGTTTATGTGACTGATGGGGCTATGAAGAGCGGCTGCAGATCGTATTCCGATGGGCCGCCTGCTCATGCGTCCCCTCCAGATATTCTTTACTCAGAACTGGAGCGTGAAGACGCATTCTCTCAAAACCAGTATTGTTTTAACGGAGCGAGTAAAACAAAAGGTTCAGATTTGGGCAGATCTTCAGTGGTTAACTCAAGGAGTTCTGCATCAACTGCCGGATCCGACTTTCATGATTATGACGGATGTGACTCAGACAGGCTGGGGTGCGTCACTAAGTCCCGCAGACTTGAAGTGCCAGGGTCTTTGGGACTCTTGGTTCCTAGAGAAGCACATAAACATCAAAGAGATTATGTCAATATGGCTAGCACTACAACATTGGATTCGTCAAACAGCGAACGTCCATGTTCAAATTCTGTCAGACAACTTGACAGTAGTTGCTTACCTCAGGAACCAAGGCGGCACTCACTCGATTCCATTATGCGAATTAACGGAAAGGATTCTTCTATTCATTCTGAATCATCATGTTCATCTCTCAATCCATCATATACTGGGTCGTCTGAACATATTAGCAGACTCGCTCTCTCGGGAAGGTCACATGTTGCCATCGGAGTGGACTCTCAACAAGTGAATATTCAGGCAGATTTGCTACCAGTGGAATCGTCCCATGATAGATCTTTTTGCGACACACCGAAACAATCAGATACCAACGTTCATGTCGCCATGCCCAGATCATCGAGCGTATGCAGTAGACACTCTGTCGATTTCATTGGACAGGATGATAGGATATGCATATCCTCCAGCTCCGTTGATTCAGAAGATTCTGTTAAAGATAAAACAGTTTCATTGCAAAATCCTGCTAGTAGCACCTCTGTCGTCACAGAAACCTTGGATCAATCTTCTCGGTTGTCTGTTATGGGATATTCCCCAGAAGCTTCCTCCGCAAGAGGACCTTCTCTATCAGGGGAAGTCCCGTGCACCACATCACAACCCGGAAGGTCTCAACCTTCACATATTTCTGTTGTGCGGTCCTTCTTGCATGGAAAACATTTTGCAGGACGAGCAGTGGACGCAATTTCTAACTGTGGGAGGGCCTCCTCTTCGTTGAATTATGCAGCGAAGTGGAGAGTTTTTTTCCGTTGGTGTATGGATCAGTCGATAGACATATATGATCCGTCCATACCACATATTGCCAATTTCCTGGTCTACTTGCAGGGACCGACCTGGGCATGCTCCAGTGCGTATTTGGTTCTGAAACATCAGGACCTGGCTCTTAAATCTCAGAAATAGGCTTCTCAGTTGGCGTGTAACTTCTCAGATCATATTTTGATATTCTTTCGATGGATATTCGTGAGAGACTCTCTTACATGTATTATATATATGATTATCATTGTTGTAGAGTGCTTAAGTTAATACTTCAAGTCTTAATTACCAATAATTAATCTTCACTGTGGTTTCTGATCAAGTCTTGGCTGCCTAAATAAGCAGCCAAGACTTGATCAGAAACCACATTGAAGATTAATGTTTGCTATAGTGTACTAAATGAAAATGATGAGAGCTATTACATACTTGCAGTGTGTGTTACAAACAGCAGTGTGACTCCGTAAATTGAAATCTGGCGCATGAATTGAAAAAATAGGCTCCGAGGCTAGAGCGTATTTTAAATAGTCCTGATCGGTCCCTGTACTTGTTTGACGATCTCAAACTGCAGCCCGTCACTATTAAGGGCTATAGGTCTATGTTATCAGACACTTAACGCTCATCATGATAACTTGGCTATTGGATCAGATACTTCTTTATCCAAGCTAGTTAGAAATTTCTCTATTAATAGACCTACAACCCTCAGATTAATTCCTAAGTGAAATTTGGCTTGGGTTCTGTTGAAGCTCAAAGAAGCTCCTTTTGAGCTGTTAGACATCGTAGAGTTCAAATTCTTGACCTATAAAACAGTGTTTCTCTTAGCCTTTGCATCTGCTAGAGGAGTCAGTGAACTTCATGCATTATCTGTTGATGAATCTCATTACTGTAGTGTGGGTAATACCATTACCCTCACTACGGAAGTGGGGTTTTTGGCTAAGAATCAGATTGCGGATAAGCGGCCGGAACCTATTGTCATTAAGGCTTTACTGTCCTCGGATAACCGTAGACCTTTGCTGTGTCCAGTCAGAGCAATGCGCATTAGTGTTGTACGGTTAACCGGTTTTATAAGTCGGTTTCGGTTTTGCTTGAAAACCGAAATCGAAACCGTGTAACTGGTAAATGAGTACGGTTTCGGTTTTTTCCTAAAATGTTGGGAAGAGATGTTTTCTTTATTCAGTTTGCACTAACAATGTCTGAAATGTCAAGCTTTGTCAGGAAATAACAGTATCGTCAATGCACGCCACATTCTGGATGTAAAGGGGTCACTGCAGTATGTCCAGATCACTCGAGAATGATGTATGACAAGTTGTCAATCACACATCGTTGACGTAAAAATGGGTTGTGTTTTCTGTGAGAATGACAAAACAGACAGCCAACATGCCTACATTTCACTGATTACAGGAAATACCTTGCGCAATTGGCTTCGTTTTTGAACAGGTTTGTCTGACATAGTCAATCAGTTTAATTAAAATTACTTGTGTACAATCTGTTGGACAGTGAATAATATCATATCAGAAAAAGGTCTTGGCATTTCATTGTCGTATTCGAAAATAACATTTGTCACGGGTTTTCCCACCACGTGTTTCGTATGTAGTCTGTTGCCTCCCTTGATGTGCTTATCCGGGAGAGGTTTTACGTTCCGACCTGAGATGATTTGTCCTGTAGGTTTCGGCCAACTAAAAACACAAAACCGCAAGTTCTTATTCTATTTAGTTCAATATATGAAGGCCAAAACGTCTTGAACCGAAACGTCCCGAGACCGAAACGTCCCAAGACCGAATCGTAATGCCTGCATGCGTTCCGTAATATCGCTGTCAACGTGCCACGGTTGCATTCCCACACAACTAACTTTAAGGGGGCCAACCAAAGGAACAAATCAGCAGAAGAAATAGAAAGTGGAATGACAAGAGGCAAACGCAAAAAAGTTACAATATATAACAGTACACCAGTGAATTTGTGAAATCAATTCCGTTGAGCTAAAACCATTGCATGCGCGAGGTGTGTGTGTGTGGGGGGGGGAGGGGGGGATGGGTATAGATAGACAATAGGTATTTGGTAAAGTGGTTCGTTTTGAAGCCCACCCAGCTACAAACAATATGACTTTCCCATTCCAGGCTGACATGAAATGATTGCTGATTATTTTACTAGGGCGGGTGGTGGCACTAGTCACCACTGTGAGTGTGTGTGTGTGGTGGGGGGAGTCCATACATCAGTTCATTGTCACGTATGTTAGGATGGGTGTCTAGGTGACCCACTTGGCAACGCTTGGTATTATTTGCAATGCCTGGTAGGGTCACTTTGTTAGGCTGCCCAGGGACCCCACCCAGGAGTGGGCACTGAACAGAAATTGTGAATGAGCTCTTTTCGCACCCATGTGTTAATATCGATTCATCATAGACTCTCTTATGTCTGAACTTAAAGACCAGAGGTGTGGGGGGGGGGGGGGGGGGGGGCATGTGCCTAGAATTGGTGAGTGGTGATATTCTACGAACACTGTTACATTTTATTTTCTTTTATATTATTTTGTTTTGATAATGCCTGCCATTTATACACTTAGTACAAATGCTAGTCACTGCCAATTAAGTCATCATTGAAAATATGACAGTATGGGCATTATATTGACACTACATAGTTTCTGTTGGAAACTGCAGATGTCTTACTATAAAAAACCGAAAACCGACCTATAAACCGAGTTTTTTTTAAAAAAACCGAACCGAAACAAGAAAAATAAAACCGCACAACACTAATGCGCATTTATAAACGTCGATCAGATTTTATTTAAAAGGGAAGAAAACGTTTCTTCCTTTTTTTTGATTCCTAACAGAAAAGGTATTTCTGTTTATTCTGTTGCTAGATGGATTCAGTTTTCAATACACATTGCCTACGAAAATCTATCTTCGGATCAATGTTCTGTCAACAAGATTTCAGCGCACAAGGTTAGAGCACTGTCCACTTTTTGGGCTTATTCTAACAGTATAACCATTACTGATCTTATGGAGGGTGCTAACTGGACACAGCCCTCTTCATTTACCAAGTTTGAGAAATTTAGAGTCCATCTCCGGTGACCATAGATCTTTGGGTCCTCTTTCTGTTGCTCAGAATGTCGTCCACTAATGTTACATCTCTAAGGTCTTTAGGCAGTCTGCTCGAGCACTGACGCTGTTCTGCTGCCCTCTTCGTTCTGAGGAATTTACCTCAGAACAAGGGGAAAGGGGGGGGGTTTACTTATGATCATCTGGCTTTATAGTGAAAAGCAAGGGAATACCTCATCCGGTGTCAGTAGTCCTGCGTCGGTGCTGAGTACTTTTAATGTGTAGCTCGGTGTGAAGCAATAACTAGGTCTCATTTATGTACTGTTTTTAAAGTGTAGCTCACTGTGATGCATTTGTATATGTCGCGTGTCAAACGGGCCGTTAATATACAATCCTCGAGCTCTTTTAAATGAGTATAAAGCATCTCATTCTCTGGACCAGCTTTATGTATTGGTTTCCTTCACCGAATTAGCATAACAGGTTATGCTGGCATTAAATGGAGAAATTATATATTATGTAATTCTCAATTACATTGTTGGTGTTATGCCTTTCTCTTTTCTCGTAAAAGAGAAAGACATATATAATTCCTATGTTTTCTCCTATTCTCCTTTAGGAGCTACCCTTTACTGAAGTAATTGAGAGATTGAATTTTCCTTTAAGTCCTAAGCATTTCAGCCTTTTTACGATTCAGCTATTCTGGGCCATTGGTTGTCGTATAGAAATATGATAAATTTTAAGTAATTTGAATATTTTTTATATTTACCAATGGCCCAGACGGGGATGGCCCTCCCATAAGTGGGCAGTCATACCTCCCCGCTGATTATAACATTTAGCAGGCATCGTAGAAAGAATGATGGTTGGCGCCAATTTCGGTACCTTCCTGGATACTGCGCATGCACAGATCTCAAAAGTATGGAGGACCATCTAGGACTTAATTTTTAGCTCAACTTGACAAAGTCAATTTGAGCTATTGCCATCACTTCTCGTCCGTCGGCGTACATACGTACATCCACCCACAATTTCCTTTGGCACACCTCACAGGCCGCATTTTTGATCAGAAACTTGGTATGCTTGTTTGGAGTGACCTCGAGATGGGAGCTATCGATTATCTTCGATTTCCATCAAAAAATGTTGCCACGGCCAACTTTCTTAGAACTTAGTTTAGTCAGACCTCAATATTTCCCTTTGGCACACCCTACAGGGCACATTTATGATCGGAACTTAGTTTAGTCAGACCTCAATATTTCCCTTTGACACACCCTACAGGACACATTTATGATTTCTGTCCGTCAAAAAATGTTGCCGCTGGCAACAATATCTTTGAACTTAGTTTAGTCAGGCATCAATATATTCCTTTGGCATTTATGTTTGGATTGCTTTGAAACCTGGTATGCCTGTTTGGGGTTACCTCTAGATGGGAGCTATCGATTTTCTTCCGAGTTCCATCAAAAAATGTTGCCACTGGCAATGACCTTTGATGAACATAGTAAATACTTAGTGCAGTTTAGCATCAATATTTCCCTTTGACACTCTCTGCAGAGCACTTTATGATGGGATCACTTGCAAACTTGGTGTGCTTGTGTGGGGTGACATCTATATGGGAGCCGTCGATTTTCTTCCATTTCTGTCAAAACATGTTGCCGCTGACCTTTGAGCTTAGTTTAGTCAGACCTCAATACTTCCCTTTAACACACCCTTCAGAGCACATTTATGATTGGATCACTTTGAAACTTGGTATGTGTGTTCGGGGTGACCTCTAGATGTGAGCTATTGCTTTTTTTTTTCATTTCCATAAAAAATTATTGTCGTTATCACCAGCCTTTGAACTTACTGCATTTGTGCATCAACTTATCCCTTTTGCACTCTCTGCAGGGTATATTTATGAATTTTCATAAAAAACCAACATAAAAAACCATTGCCACAAGTAATGACCTTCTACTTAGTGCATTTGTTCATTAACATCTTCCTTTGGCATGCCTCTCAAAGGGCACATTCATTATCAGGTTGTTTTGAAACTTTGTTTGCTTATGCAGGGTGACAAAGATAGGAGTTATTGATTGTCTTTTCATTTCCATCAAAAACTATTGCTGTTAGCAACAATCTTTGAATTTATTGCATTTGTGCATGCATCAACATTCTCTGACATGGCCTACAGGCCACATTTATCATAGGATTGTTTTTGAACTTGGTGTGCTCATTAGGCAAGACCTTTAGATAAGAGCTATTGATTAGCATTCATTTCTGTGAAAAAAGTTGCCATTTACAATAACCTCTGAACATACTGCATTTGTGTATCAACATTCTTCCTTTAGCCAGTCTTACAGTTTACATTTAAAAATGCACTGATTACTCTGACGTTGTGCACACACAATGCTGTTATGTTGAAATTTCATCAATTAACATTGGTACCAATGATCTTCAATTTTGCCATTTCATTTATAACTTACCAAGTTCAAGTTTGTCAAGTTGAGCTACAGTGTCATTGACACTTTCATTTCTGTTGTGCATGGAAATTTTGGGCCTGGGGGCAAAATTCGTGTTTGGCCGTGGATTAATTTGAGCAGGCCTGGCATTCTGAAAAATGCAGGAGGGCAAAAAATCGCTCTCCTCAATCAGCTTAGGAGAGCAATTAGCTTTACACAGCATTTTAAGTATCCAGTTGAACGAACTCATTGAAACTGAAGCCAACAGACTACATCAGTGATTTTATTAACTTTACTAAGGTAAAGCGAAATCTCTTAGACATCTAGATGTCTCACTCAACAACCGAACACACACTTGACAAGACCTGTGTGTGTACCCAGACCTGTTGTCCAAGAAAGTCATACGCCTACCACTACCACCTTCAACCCCCAAGTCTGCTTGAATCTACCAGTCACATCCTGGTGCAAGTGCTTCAGGTGACAGGATAGTAGTAATGGTAGTATGTTATAGTGTCAATATTCCTTGAATAATTACCCCTCAAACTGTGATGTCAGTTGTTGAACTTGAAACTGACAAAAAAAAATATTGCTGTGACCCATTTTGCTTCAAATGATTGCAACTGTGTTTGGGTATGGTTGCAGCCATTACCTTTTACCACTAAACCACTTTCAAAATGAAATTACGTGATGTTATGTGACTTCGAAGTTAAATTACATTTTTGCTTTACAACAAAAATTTAATGTGAGCATAATACATGTAATCTCAATCATCCCAGACCAAAATATTTAGGAGGGCAATTTTTCGCTCTCCTTAATTCTTTCAGGAGGGCAGTAAGGAGAGCTAAAAAATTGCTCTCCTGAAATTGCCAAGCCTGATTTGAGTTAGCACCACCCCTTAGAATAAATAAAGATATGTTACACAATGATCATTTTGATAATTTCAGAATATTGGGGATACAATTTATTCTTTGAAAGAAGTTATTGAAGAAATAAGAGATAAAAATACAAGACAGAGATTGCAGGTTTTACCATATGAAATAACATTCAGACAACCACCACAAGATGCGATTAAAATTGGTAAGTTGAATCATCGACATAGCTATGGATTATTTCCCTCCACCCGCACCCCCGCCCCCTCAATTTCAAGAGATAGTTGGTGTTCTGTAAAAAAATATGCATTTGGGGGAAAGCTGAAAAAGAAATTAATTATTCACCAAGAATTTATCAACAAAAGAAAAAAGATGCCTCCCCCCCCCCCCCACTCCCTTTCCTCGGCAGAACCCTCAAGTCCTCATGCATCCTTATCCCTACATAGAGGGAAGCATGGGTAGCAAACTGCCAATTCCTCAGACACCACAACTTTTCTTCCCCACGCTAGCTTCGTTTTTTTTAAGTGACCGGTAAAAAAAAAGTATTCTCAAATTTTGTCGGTGGCCAATGCCACTAGAGATGGGCGGTTAACCGAAAATTCGGTTCGGTTTTGGTTTTGTTATCAAAACCGAAATCAAAGCAGTTACAGAAAACCATTGTCGCGGTTTTCAACTTCAGTGTTGAAAAACTCTAATCAGGTCTTCAGTTCTCAGAATAAAGAGATAAACAACCTATTTTCAAACTTCAGAGACGTGATACCCCATTTTCAGAACAGCTGCAGTAATTGGTATTGCATTCGAGCATGGCATTTACCACGAAAATAGGTGACAAAATTACTGCTTACACATCGTGTTTTAAACATTCATCTGTTTATCAAATGCAATTTCCTTTGCTGAACTGAAACTTGTCACTTGTTCCACATTTATAATGACAAATATATTTATTTCTACATGTAATTTTGAAACCATGAACTCCAAAGCCAGCGTCAAAATCACAGTTGAAGTTGGATGGAAATTTTGGGTTACAATGACCTATATGAGGCTTTTGAGCGACTTTTACTTAATAAAATTTGTATGGTAATATTTTAGGGTGTGTTGGGTTACCCTAAACACAGGTATTTGAGGGGGGGGGGGGGTGGGCTAATTTTGCAACAGACTCGAGGCAAAAGTCATTGTTCTGAAACTTGAAACTCTTGAGATAATTTATGCAAATACATTGTGCTCAGGAAATCAGAGTACCGGTATAGGATATTACACAGGTGAGTTGAACTAGAAAGGGAGTCCCATTGACACAGACTGGCACCAAATAAATCTTCTTACATGCAAATGCAATATATTGTTATGTTTGTACAATGAAAACCGAAACCGAAAACCCGACTCATTGAATGAAACCGACAAGAATTTTGACAGCCGCCCATCTCTAAATGCCACCTTTGATCATTGAAGGTAAAACAGGGTTAGCATTATTAGTTATAAAGGAACTTTATATTAAAAACTTTGATGCGTAATTATTTTGTGTGATGGGGGGGGGGGGGGCAAAATATATCTGGAAAATCCCCCCCCCCTCCCCCATACCAACACAAGTTTCCATCACTGCATGGTTCGGTGGGCATGCTGTGTTAACAATTTATGATTGATAAGGGCAGGCCTACCCTTCACAACACTTTTTCTGGGACCTGCATTCCTGCTCTTCCTCATGTGGTCAGTTAAATTTGGCCTATAATTCACAGTACGCCTTTTTTAAATTTCTTTTTAGGATTACTCTAGATGAGAACGTCCCCTTTTGGTCACGAACATTCAGCCTTGATGGCTGCCCGAACCCAAAACCTCAAAACCTTTAGCATAGTCTATTGGTCATATTTATGGAAGGACTTCATTGTAACCCGTAAGTTTGACTCCATATAATGCCTAGATGATGACATCCCCTTTTGGTCGTGATTGGTCAACTGTGACGGCTTCAGGGGCCTGAAGCCCAAAAACCTTGAGCACAGTCTACAGCTCATATTTATGAAGGGATTTCATTGTAACTTTGTAGGATCACTCCAGATGATGCCCAGATGAGAATGTCCCCTTTTGGTTGCGATCATTCAACCATGATGGCTGCCAGAGCCCAAAGCCCAAAAACCTTTAGCACAGTCTACAGGTCATATTTATTAAGGGATTTCATTGTAACTTGGTAGGTTGACTTCATATAATGTCTAGATGAGAACGTCCCCTTTGGACGCAATTGGGATCTGACGGCTACAGGGGCCCGAAGCCCGAAAACCTTTAGCACAGTCTACAGGCCATATTTATGAAGGGATTTTAATGTAACTCAATAGGATGACTCGTTTTGGAATAATTTCACTGTAACTTGGTAACTTTTGTTGATATACGTTAACTGTGAGGGCCACATACATTAACTGTGAGGTCATATTAACCCACCCCTCAGCTCTTTAGTACAGTGTACACCTCATATTATTTTTATCATAAACATAGCATACAGGGAACAGAAATGAACATATTCCCAATTTTCACAATTCTTGTCTTATTTCATAATCCTTTCATAAACATTGAACATTATCCTTTTCATCAAACACAACACACAAGTTAAGCTACAGTGTCATTGACACTTTCATTTCTACAGAACTTCTGTATGAAAGTTCTGATTTGAATAAAGTTTTGTATGAATGTTTAGTAACATGGAATACATCACATATAATACAGGTTTTTTTCTCGTGCAGAAATTATGCAGATTAGATGAATTTTGTTTTTTTCAGTGCTACTTATACACGGTAATTGCACATGTCAATACGGCTTGGGCTAGAGGCTGTATTTATGAACTGATCTTCACGAAACTTCTTCGGTACCTTTGTTATCACCTTGGGACGAGAACGAGTGTTTTTGGGTGCTGTCCAAAATTCAAGATGGTAGCCAACGGCCATTTTATACCAAAATTAGGTGCGATCAGTTTTTTGTACAGAACTTTTCATATAAAGGTCATTATCTAGATGTGTGTCATTGCTGTGTCACATACTATACATTTACACGTCTTACACAAGTTGAGCTACAGTGTCAGTGACACTTTCATTAAGACTTCTCAGAACAGAGCTTTGTTTTTTCCTGAGAAGCTTTCCCAGAACCAAAGAAACAAATGGCCAAAATAGCCGCTTTTGGTTGTGTCATGGCAAATCAAAAAATTGCTCTTGCTCTCCATCACTTATTATCTGACTCATCTCTTTTAACAATGTGAGCCAGGTGAGCATTTTAGGTTACTTCGACAAGCCTTATATTTCATCTAGATTTGGGAGAATCCATTCGGATTCTCGCAAAAATGATTGTGAGAATTCATAAATGCTATGAGTGTCCCAGGCCACCATGGTTGAACCCCTGTTGTACACTGTTAACCCTTTACCCAACACAGCTTTTTATGCCCCCATCAAATTTAGCAGGGGCATTAAGTGTTACCCTTGTCCATACCCATACGTATGTATGTACATACATACATACGAACATATGTCGGAATGTCTATTCTATATGGTTTTTGCACGATAACTTCAGTTTGACTAAACGACGTGGAGCAAAATTTTATACATAGGTTTATAACAACACAATACAGGTTGGGATTGATAATCGGCTTGGCCTCATATTTCTTGGCAGAGTTATGGCCCTTTTCCGACTTATAAAACATATTGATATTGGTTTCCGGACTATAACTTTAGTTTGACTGAACGAAATGAAACCAACATTTTCTACATAGGTTTATTACCACATAATAATACAGATTGGGATTGATAGTGGGCTTGGTCCGATATTTTTTGGCAGAGTTATGGCCTTTTTCCAACTTAGAAGACATTAATATTGGTTTCTGTATGGTAACTTGAGTTGTAGGTGTCCGATTTCCATCAGACTTGGAATATAGCTTATTGTAGACAATATACCAGACAGTTTTGATTTTGAGAGTGGTGCAATAATTTTTAATCCGAGTTATGGTCCCCTTTTGGACTTTGTTAACCCCACAGTTTTTTTTAGTTTTATCATAAAGTGGGGTCATCAGTGTACCATGTGCACATTTGGTGGCCTGCTGTCTTGGTGCTATTGTTTAATGGAGATAAGATAAGATATCTATTAATTCAATATCAACAAAGTTAAATTACAAGAAACTCATGCTCGGCAGTGGGGGCGGGGGTACAGCCACCCTTGGCATTGCACTTGTTAATTTTAACAATATAAACTGAATTAGATAATTTAAAAAAAAATACAAACAATATTTACCAATAAAACCTTACAAATATGGTAGTGTCCAACCGATTACCAAAAATGGTCGCTGACCGATTACCGGTTATTTGAGCTCACAATCGGCCGATTCTGATGTCGATTCCGATTGTAATACCGTGCACTACAAGACAAGTCGAGGCTCGAAAGAACTGCATTAAACTGAACATTTTTCAAAGTGTTAAACTTCGTTGACTGGGGTCCCAGTAAAATTACCAGTCGCGCACACTTGGGCGGTAAACGTGGCTCTCAGAGCCACGTTTACCGCCCAAGTGCACGCGACTGGTAATTTTACCGCGACCTGAGTCAATGGAGTGCATCCTTCACTTTTCCGATATGAACTGGCGATTGCTGCAAGTGTGCTCAGTTGTAAGCTTTACATTCGTTTAACACGTATATCCCATAAAGGGGCTTCTAGAGAGATTAGGAATACACATTGTGGTTGTTTCTCAACTTTATTGAATGGTATCATCGACATCATTTTACATTAACAATTGAACAATTGCAGAAGATAATAAAATGCGATTCAGAAAAATCACAAATTGCGTGGCAACAATCGGTTGAACCGATGTTCCAGGAGCCGTTGCCATTGTCATCCGATTGCCCATAATTGGCCGATTGTGGTGGCCGGTTCCGATCATCGGTTGAACAATAAAATATGGGTGTTAATGGAACAGGCTCAGTGATCCGGTTCCATTCACAGCCATATTTGTCCAATTTTATTGATAAAGTGTCGGGATAATTCAGGTTATGTTAGCCTTGTACAGTATTGGTTAATTTGCTGCCATTAAGTTAGGTAAAGGGTTTAATCGACTCAGTTCTTTTCACACAAATCCTAGCAGAGGTGCAGTGCGAATCTACATGGATTCTGGCTGGTTTTGTTGTACAAATCTTTGTGTGAATTGTTTCTCAAGATTCTTGTCGAAATTTTAGCCCTGCCTCAGCCTCTAGTTTTAATTCATTTCAGTTACTGAATTTTCAAAGAAGACTGGGGATTATAAAAGCTTATCACCTGTTGATATGAAGGTTATGGCATTGACATACCAGCTAGAGAAAGAATATTTTGGAACAGATCATATTAAAAGTGCACCAGACAAAAAGGTGAGAAATATCATTCAGTCAGATCTGAATTTTTACTCTCGAAGACTTGTAAATCATTTTTAACCTTACCAAACAGGTGTAACGTCTGTTACAGTTAAAAACTGTCATAAAATGTGCACAAATAGCATGTCCATCTTAATCTACGCGTTATGATCAGAGTAAGGCTATCAAATTCTGTACATATGGCCTGTGCACAAGCAATGTTTCAGCCAATGTACCTCTGGGTAACCCAGAGGTCCATTGGCAGAAACATTGCCTGCGTTTGCTATGAGTAACAAGGAGAACCTGCCGTGCTTTGGATGCCATTCGATATGAAAATTGCGCGCAATTCCCACGCGCAATTAAGCCTACATAAGCGCACAATTCATAACAGGACTTCTAGTTTTAACTGTAGGTTCTATGTTGTTGGATACTTATGATCATGGAGGCCGTATTAATATAGGTTCGGATCAGTCTTTGTCAAAGTTACTAAATAATTTTTCCATTAAAAGGCCCGAAACTTTAAGGCTTATTTCTAAGTGGAATCTAGCATGGGTCTTGTTAAATCTCCAAGAGGCTCCATTTGAACTTTTAGTTTCTGTTTAATTTATGTTTTTGACATTTAAAACAGTATTCTTGGTTGCTTTTGCTTCAACTGGAACAGGAAGTGAACTTCATGCTTTACCTACTGAGGGGTCACATCATTGTGGTACAGTAGAACCTATCTTGAGAGACCGCCCTTTGGGCCACACAAAAGTGGTCTCTCAAGACAGGTGGTCTCTCATAACAGGTTTCAGGTTTTCTCAAGTCAGTGAATAACCAACCACAAAATTCAGAAATGGAGAAGAATGGATTTTTGTAATTACTTTGTATTTCTTTTTTATGAAGTTTTTGTAACAAATTGAAATGGACTGTTATAAAAATTATAAAAATAAATTAGTGTTGAAAATCTTCATTGAAGATTTTCAACACTAATTTATTTTTATATTTTTATAACAGTCCATTTCAATTTGTTACAAAAAGATTTTCAACACAAATTTATTTTTATTCCTATCTGTGACATTTCAGGTGTGTATGAAATTGTTTATTCAGCAATAATCCTTATCTTTTCACAGGGGTCTTATAAAAACATCTCAATCTTTAATGAGTAAGCAATTGAAACCCAATTAAGAGCTTTTAATACTTTTAATTATGTTAGTATAACCACAATGGATTTTCCAATTCCAGAACAGGTAAAAAGTTTTTGTCATGGTTTCAGTCTTCAAAGGGGCGGTCTCTCAAGACAGGTCTATTATGGCATAAAAATACAAGCCGGTACCAGGTCACAGTGGTCTCAAGACAGGTGGTCTCCCATAGCAGGTCCATTATAGAGTAAAACCAATTGGGGCCCTGTAGATGTGGTCTCTCAAGACAGGTGGTTTCTCAAGAAAGTGGTCTCTCAAGACAGGTTTTACTGTATGAGTAATTCTATTACCATTACTATGAAAGCAGGCTTTTTAGCTAAGAATCGGGCACCAGATAAACTACCTGCTCCTATAATTATTGATGCTTTATCCCCTGTTAATAATTCTAGACCCTCACTATGTCCAGTGAAAGCTCTAAGACTATATGTGAAGTGGTCTAGTTTCATAAGGATAAGGAAAGGAAGAAAGACTCTTTCTGTCTTTCATCCCAGGCATAAAGAATGTGTCAGTCCATTCCATTTCTAAATGGATTCAGTCTACTATCCGTATCACCTATAATAATTTATCCAATAGGGATAGTAGAGTGAATAGAATCTTGGCTCATAAGGTTAGAGCTTTATCATCCTCCCGAGCATATACTAATTCTATTGGTCTATCAGATATTATGAAGGCTGCTTACAAGATGCAACCTTCTACATTCACTTCTTTCTACCTGAGGAATCAAGAACCTGTGGCAGGAGATCTAAGATGTATAGGTCCCCTGTCTGTCTGCTGCTCAGAATGTTATATAATTTAAATTTCACGCTTCCCCAGGAAAAAAAGGGTGGGGGGGGGGGGGGGGGGAGGGGGTGTGCTATTCTGCCGCATTGCCCTGGAATACAGCACTTCCACTTTTCCAGAAAAAAATTATTCAAGTAACATGAGTTTACAATTAACAGGAATTGGGGAATTTTCCTATTTTCTCATAAACAGAGCATTTATCCTATTATATCTTATTTGACAGAGGATGTATTGAGGCCAAAAAGGTTGATAAATGTTGGGAATTCAGTGGTTGTCAAAGGGTAATTAATTCCTGAGCAGATAACAATATTTTTAGTCAAATAACGAGTTTACTCTATAACCTAGATACAGTTAACCCTTTACCTAACCTGAAAAGCAGACGACACTTGCAAAAATAATTCTTGAATGACTAATTTTTTTAATTTTTTGTCTCAAAAACATAGGTTATGACCTCTTGTTGGAACGAGCTCGTCGAGCTCGTTCCAACAAGAGGTCATAACCTATGTTTTTGAGACAAAAAATTAAAAAAATACTGAAAATTAACTGACGATTTTTGAGAATAGCGCTGGCCGGTTTTGGCCGTTACGTTAGGTAAAGGGTTAACAGGTCAAATTTGTACTGAATGTATATGGTAGATAATTGGATGTTTGTAAGATATATATAATTAACAGTGTTCTTCAATTAAGAGGGAGACAATTAAGTTGCTTCTACTGTACTCCATGATATTTTTATACTGTACCAATGACCCAGACTTAGCTGGTGCTAACTCCAACAAAACCAGGGCCAAACACAAATTTTGCCCCCCAATCCCCAAAATTTGCATCCAAAACAAAAAGAAATCATGTCCTAAAGGACCTCCATACTACGCCTCTACTGCGCATGCGCAGTGACGCAGTCGTCCCGAAATTGGCGCCAATTATCATTCTCTGTTTGGCCCTTCATCAGTCAACATCTCACTGATCTTTGTGCTTGTAAATCTCAGTTTAAAGGATGCCAGACACGTAATTTTTGGAGAAAATGTGATTCTAAGGAGGATAGAAGGAGGAGAGGAAAAAGAAGTGGCAAAAAATAATCAGGGCTGTACTTAAAATTTTTTGATGAAATTATGTTAAGTTGCCTATTTTCGAGGCATGGGCCTCTTGTTGTCATTCTTGCTAATTGTTGCACTGCTTATTCAGTGTTTCCTCTCCCCTAGCCTTCTAAAGTCCCCCCTGGCAATTCTCCCATGCTTTTGGCATATTTTTGAGAAATTTCATTTCTAAAATTTCCTGGGAGAGTTGCTTGGTTACAGAATGTTTTCTGTTATTTTCCCCATAGTTACGTTTTCACCCATGGGTGTATAACGTTTGTGTTCTGCATCTTCCATCTGATGTTCTACAGATTCTCCCCTGGGAGTCTCTGTTTTGCATCAGATAGAGTGTAATTGATGACTGATTCCGGGCCAGTTTTTTCAGTGCCTGGAGTCATGTTTTCTAGTGTGTTTACACTGTTTGTTTTCATTGGCAACAGCCTTTTTTGAGGGGGGCTGTTTGCCTTTGTGGTAGTTTATCTCATTATAAGATACATTTATATTATCCGAAAGTGTCTCATTAATTATTTTATATAAATTTAAAATTTTTGACCACACTTTGCCATCGGATCCATCGGGGCTCAACGTTACTTTTCAGCAACTTGGGCTTCTCTGAAAAAATATTTTTTCAAAATTATTTTGTTTTGCAATTGTTTTTTCATTTATTAATGGATCATGTTATTATGTATCTTTGTGTCAGGGGTTTTTGCGAGTAACTAGGACTTATTGTTGTTCTTTCACAATGAAGGGACATTGTTCAAATTGTAATAGGAAGAAATCTTCCTCTGACTTTCATGATCATTGTATTAATTGTAGTCAGTGTTCTCGCATTAATCCCTGTCCTATATGTGAACATTGGGATGAGAAACATTGGAAACGTGTGTCACGATATGTTGTTTCTGGAGAAAGAGCGATGCCGGCTCTTTCTCCACAAGGTCACTCTACTCTCTCAGTTTCTATTTCAGAGGAACCAGAACAGGGTGATGTTTCCATGTTATCTTCTTCAAGTGTGCGTCCGTCGTCACAAATGAATTCAGAGCTAGCGGCAAAAGTGCTCATGGAGATTAGACAAATGTCGTCCGCTAGCTCGCCCGGTGTAGCGTCCATTCACCGAATGGTTCAGCAGCCGGGTTCGTCCGATGCGGTCCAAGAGGAAATTTTGGGTGATGCGAGCACTATAAACATAATAGATGCACACCCAGTGACGGCGGATAGTAAGCGAGAACGGAGGAAGCCTTTTAGTCCGGTTCCTAGCTCGTCCAGGTCCAGCCGGGCCGCGAGCGAGAGAGGTCCCTCTCTCATACAACAACATCTGGGACCAGATGTTGTGGTACAAAATGTGTCTTTAGCGGAGCATACGTCCGTCGCTCGGGACGCTCCGTTGTATAAGCAGTCCGCAGAGACTGTTAAGGCTTCCTCTTCTCGTCAGCGCACACGACCGCACCTTGGCTGCGTGACCGCCAATATTTTACCAGCTTCGCCGATGAAGGATTCTTCGGCGACCAGGTCACACCATCCGGCAGCCAGGGATTCGAGACCGATGGACTCCGGACGTTCGCATAGGAAAAGTATGCGGGAGCCATCTGATGCGGAGCTGCCCTCGGCAAAGCAGCGAAAGACTGCGCCTCCGCAGGTCTCGACGTCGGACATTCTTGTGCAGATAGCACAGCTTATCGCAGCATCCCAGCAGCCGACAGAAACGGTGTCGGATCGAGAATTATCCGACGGCGCTGGGTCGGTACGCTCCGCCGAAGCATCGGGGGCAGTCGACCGGGAACATCGGGAGGTCCGACCGGATGGTGAAAGGGATACGGATGACTTGGAGCTATCCCTTTCGGAACAACATAAAGCTGCCGTGGACTTCATCCGGCACTTTCTCCCTCAAGTTGTTCCGTCGGGCCAGACTGCTGCGCTTCCGGACAAGAGAATTATAGCGTCATTGGACTCTGAATTTTTTGAGCGGTTCAGGGACATCGCTCCCGAGTTTCCGTCGCAGTCCAATAATGTTGCAAGAACATTTGAATTATTGAACGACGCTATATTTAAACTTGCTTCCAGGACGGGGAAAGCAGGTTTCTTGTCCGCTAATACTCTCAACCTGCCTTTCATTAATGCAAGGAATAAATTCGATACGGCAGGACAGGGTATACCGAGAGTTCCTCTGCGTATGGACGACGAGGCGGAAGACTTAGAGCTATCATTACCGTCGTCAGCTTCTATTCCAACCGCGGTGTTGGAAATAGCTATTGCGTCTAACAGAGCCAATTTAGATGCCTTATCTTACGCAGATCACATTACTAAGGCGTTATCACTGCGCCTTCAAGGGGAAGAGTTTCAGGATATACAATCCTCTTTAAGACTTCTTTCAAGGGCAGTAGCTTATTCCACGTGTAACTCCGCCCTTTCAGTGGCAAATCTGGAGTTGGTTAGACGTGACGCAGCCCTAGCTACATCCACACTAGTGGATTCTAAGGTGAAGAACTCTCTTAGAGTCGCTTCGGTCTCAGGAGAACTTCTCTTTGACAGCAAGCTTTCCGCTATTTATGATAAAATTAAAAAGAAAGCTAATGATTCTCTGTTGTTCAGATCGGCTCCTAAAAAGTCGGATACAGCAGACACGAATAAGACAAGCACTTCTGGGTCTAATGCGCCCAAGAGAGGTTCCTATAGAGGTTCCGGTGCGACCTCTTGGTCTTATTCGAGAGACCGTCAGGATAGCGACTCTCGTTCGGGACGTCCTTCAGGCCGGGACAATCGGTCGGACGCCCCGAGGTCGACGAGGCGAGGTGCGGGTCGTGGAAGACGTGGTTTCTCCTACCGCAGGTCCAGGAGGTGATGGCTTAAACCTCTATCGCGTTCCGGTTGGCGGAAGGTTGTCGAGTTTTTCACAAGAGTGGGCGTCGATTACGGATGACCCTTGGGTGAGAGGAGTGACTTCGGAAGGTCTAAAGATATCCTTCAAACGAAAGCCTCCATTAACTCGAAGTCCAAAGTGGACTCATCTTCCGTCAAATCCACAGAAAAGAGACGCTCTGTTATCAGAGGTGCAGTCTCTTTTAATGAAGAACGCGGTAGAGGTCGTAGAAAACCAGGAATCTCTGGGATTCTACAGCCATCTGTTTCTGGTTCCGAAACCAGACGGCTCGTTCCGTCCAGTCATAGATTTGAGCTGGATAAACAAGCTGATCGTCGCTCCGAAGTTTTATATGGAGACGATTCGATCGGTCAGAGCGAGTATTCGGGTGAACGATTATGCAACGAGCATAGATCTCAAAGATGCGTACTTTCACGTCATGGTACATCCGACATTCCGAAAGTATCTACGCTTCGCAGTCCTAGGAGTGGTGTATCAATTCCGGGCGATGTGCTTCGGATTGAATCTAGCACCCTGGGCTTTCACTCGGGTAATGAACTCGGTAATGATTTATTTCCGAGCTCATTCGTCTGTGGTAACGTCGGCCTACCTGGACGACATTCTTCAGAGGTACGGCAACGAGCTAACGCTTCAGAACGATGTTCAGAATCTTCTTCTATTGCTCCGACGTCTCGGTTTTATAGTAAACGAGGAGAAGTCGGATCTGGTGCTGTCCAAGTCATTCACTCATCTGGGAATGAGCTTCGAGACGCACAACAATCTCGTTCGTCTGCCATTAACCAGAGCGAAATTAGTCAGTTGTTACGCTCGTTATTGTCTGCACGCAGACAAAGTCACGGCGAGAGAATTTATGAGACTGATAGGTCTGTGCGGAGCGGCCGCGGATCTCATTCCGATGGGGCGGCTACGCACACGTCCTCTTCAAATTTTCCTGACTCAGAATTGGAGTGTGAAAATTCATTCGCTCGATGTAGACGTTCTCTTGTCAGATCAAGTGAAACAAGAGATTCAGACTTGGGCAAACATTCAGTGGTTAACTCAAGGAGTTCCGCTGCAGTTTCCGGATCCGAGTTTTACCGTTATGACGGATGCCAGTCAAACAGGTTGGGGTGCATCATTAATCCCAACGGATTCGAGATGCCAGGGTCTTTGGGATCCGCAATTCCTGTGCAAGCACATAAACATCAAGGAAATGATGTCAATTTGGCTTGCGTTACGTCACTGGATGGACATTATTCACGATGCTCATGTCCAAATTCTATCCGACAATACGACAGTAGTGGCGTATATATGGAATCAGGGAGGCACTCATTCAGTTCCGTTGTTCAATCTAACGGAAAGAATCCTTCTGTTTGCGTTAGAACATCACGTTCTTCTTTCGGTCCGTCACATACCGGGTCGTCTGAATGTGCTAGCAGACTCCCTTTCACGAAAGGGTCGCTTGTTGCCGTCGGAGTGGACTCTCAACAAACAAGTATTCAATCAGATTTGCTACCAATGGGAACGGCCAATGATAGACTTATTTGCGACACATCTCAACAATCAGTTGCAGACGTATGTGTCTCCGTGTTCGGATCCAAGAGCATTTGCAGTAGACGCTCTGTCGATCCCTTGGGACGGAATGATAGGATATGCGTATCCTCCAGCGCCGTTAATTCAACAAGTATTGCTAAAGATAAAACAATCTCAATGCAAGATTCTGTTGGTAGCATCTCTGTCGCCACAGAGACCGTGGATAAATCTACTCAGGTGTCTGTTGTGGGACCTACCGAGGAAGCTTCCTCCACGAGAGGATCTTCTTTTGCAGGGGAAATCGCGCCAACTCCATCACAACCCGCAAGGTCTCAACCTTCACGTTTTTCCGTTGTGCGGTCCTTCTTGCATGGCAAGCACTTTACAGGACGAGCAGTGGACGCGATTTCTAACTGTAGGAGGACCTCCTCTTCGCTAAACTATGCGGCTAAGTGGAAGGTTTTTCGTCGTTGGTGTAGGGATCATTCTGTAGATATATTTGATCCCTCTATACCAGACATTGCAAACTTTCTAGTATACTTGTTTGACGAAATCAAACTGCAGCCTGTTACTATAAAGGGTTATAGATCTATGTTATCTGATACCTATGCACATCATGATAGTTTACAAATTGGATCTAATGTCTCTTTATCGAAGTTGGTTAGAAACTTTTCGATAAATAGACCCAGAACTCTTAGATTAATTCCTAAGTGGAATTTAGCTTGGGTTCTCCTTAAATTGAAGGAAAAGCCATTTGAACCTCTTGGGACAGTAGATTTCAAATTCTTATCTTATAAGACAGCTTTTCTCTTAGCTTTCTCTTCTGCCAGAAGAGTCAGTGAGCTTCATGCACTATCGGTGGATGATTCTCATTATCGTAGTGTTGGGAACACTATCACCTTCACTACTAATGTGGGTTTTTTAGCTAAGAATCAGGCTCCTAATAAATATCCGGAACCTATTGTTATTAATGCTCTTCCGTCTTCAGACGGGCGTAGGCCTTTACTCTGTCCTGTTAGAGCACTACGTATCTATAAACAGAGATCTCAGTTTATCAGAAAGGGACGGAAACGTTTCTTTCTGTCTTTGATGCCTAATAGAAAGGACATTTCAGTCCATTCTATTGCTAGATGGATTCAGTTAACTATCCGTACTGCTTATGAAGATTTATCTTCTTCTCAGCAGTCTGTGCTTAAGATTTCTGCTCATGAAGTAAGAGCTCTTTCTACTTCCTGGGCTTATGCTAATAGTGTTGCTATTACAGATTTAATGAAGGCTGCTTATTGGTCTCAGCCATCCACATTTACGAATTTTTATCTCAGAAATATTGAGTCCATTTCTGGAGACCTGCATTGTTTAGGTCCGTTATCTGTTGCTCAGAATGTCGTCCACTAAACAGTTGCAACTATAGTTATGCAGGCTTTCTGTTCCGGCAGTGACTCCGTCCGGCTGCCCTCTTCGCTCTGGGCTATTTGACCCAGGGCAAGGGGAAGGGGGGGGGGGGGGGGGGGGCGGGTGTTCCCTTAGGTCACCTGCTTTATAGTGAAAAGCAAGGGAATGCCTCCTCCAAGTCAGTATTTCTGAGTCGCTTCCGGGATGGTTTTAAAGTGTAATATTAATGTTTAATTTCATTCATGTCTTATTTTTAAAGTGTAGCTCGGTGTGAAGCATTTGTATATGTCAAGTGTCAAACGGGCTTTAATATACAATACTCGGACACTTTTAAATGATTTTTAAGAGTCTCAATTCTCTGGACTACTTTATTTATTGGCTTGCTTTAAAAATAATTAGTATAAGGGTTATACTGGATGTTAATAGAGAACATGAATGTTATTGTGCTCAATTATTAAGGGTAGTGTATCTTTCTAATTTAATATTAAATAAGAAAGATACATGTAAAGCCTAATACTCCTTTTCTCCTTAAGGGGGTTACCTCTTTACTATATAGTTGAGCTTATTGGATTTTCCTCTATGTCCTAGGCCCTCCAGCCTGTTTACTATTCAGCTAAGCCTGGGTCATTGGTACAGTATAAAAATGTTAAAAAATTTATAGTAATTTATATATTTTTTATACTTACCAATGACCCAGACGGGGATGACCCTCCCTGGAGTTGGGAACTCTTGCCTCCCCGCTGAGTACATAGCGCTGACCAGGCACTGCCAGTAAGAATGATAATTGGCACCAATTTCGGGACGACTGCGTCAC
Source organism: Pictodentalium vernedei (assembly GCA_031216915.1). Classification (NCBI taxonomy): domain Eukaryota; kingdom Metazoa; phylum Mollusca; class Scaphopoda; order Dentaliida; family Dentaliidae; genus Pictodentalium; species Pictodentalium vernedei. The sequence goes on along the minus strand of CM062295.1, from coordinate 96,345,992 downwards.
TGCGCATGCGCAGTAGAGGCGTAGTATGGAGGTCCTTTAGGACATGATTTCTTTTTGTTTTGGATGCAAATTTTGGGGATTGGGGGGCAAAATATGTGTTTGGCCCTGGTTTTGTTGGAGTTAGCACCAGCTAAGTCTGGGTCATTGGTAAGTATAAAAAATATATAAATTACTATAAATTTTTTAACTTTCTTTGTAGATTGATTTGATGTCAACAAATAAAAGAATAGAAAAAAACACTGAAATTGCAGGCTTCTATGTCGAATCACAGGTAAGTGTAATACAGATGTCATTTTTTGAGATCTTCATTTTGCTGACCTCACTGTATAATTTCATTAGCTTTAGTTGATGGTGATGGAAGGACAAACATGGATTGCTCGAGACCTGAATGGTTTTTCAGTTTTGTGAAAAAATTAAACTGTGAGGCCTCACAAAGTAGATCTCCTGTTTCTCAATAATTGTTTTGGTAAAACTGCATGTGGGCGGGCATTTTTTTATTTTATTTTTTATTTTTGTCATTATTTCTTTGCCATCACAAGCTTATGTTCTTGGTTTGTTTTATGTTTTAGGCAGTAACGCTCCCATTGGACTTTGTTCATTTGAGCTAAAAAGCAAAAGTCAGTTTTTTCTGACAAGGACTGTTAGGCCTAAGAAATTTAAAAATCTGTTTCTCAGGCCCTCGCATGGTCCTTTTGGCTGTCGCATGCTCTCTTTTTATAACCAATGCAAACTTAAAAAATAAAAATGAAGTGGTTTATATCTGATATTTTACCCAAGTCAATAAAACTGATAAATTTGTCCCTTGAGTGCAACAAGGCTTTCCAGTGCTTTAGCATTGCAAAGCCTTCTTGCACTCTAAGGGATGAAATACACCACCACCACCAATGCTATTCGGCAGATCATGAGGCCTAAAACATAAAACAAACCAAGAATATGAACTTTTTGTTGGCAAAGAAATAATTACAAAAATCAAAATAATAATAAAAAAAAAAATGCCCGCTCGCATGCAATTTCACAAAAATCTGGACCACGAACATGATGTATCATAATTCCAGGATGGCTGGTAAGTGAATGTATGGTGCACACATTGGTGGGGTAGACCAATCAATATTTTTAACATGCAACCTGGGGCTGTACGTTGAAAATATTAATTGGTCTACCCCCCAGATAATGAATATGGACTCTTCCTATTACTGCCATTGAACTAATATCGAAGATACTACAAGGGTTCCATGGGTTAAAGAGGGAGTGCAGCGGCTACGGAATTGGACTTAAAACCGAAAAGTCCCCAGTTTGATCCTTGCCAGGGGTAACTGCATTGTGTCCTTGGGCAAGGCACTTCATCCTGATTACCCACATGGCGGCATGGTGGCGCTGTGTGCTAAGGCATATTGCACATCAATGGTGCACTTATCTTCAACCAATACTAACCCTGCTTGTGTGGAGTTAGTACATTGGGGAGTCTGGCAGTTGCTTGCCATTGTTCAGTGGTTCTCTCTGGATACTCTGGCTTCCTCCACCCATAGGACTGACATGAGGTGACCCTGGCTGTTGAAAGTGTCATTAACCCTTTACCTAACATGAAAAGCAGACGACACTTGCAAAAAAATTCTTGAATAGGCCATACAAAGTTGATTATCTGTTTCTCAGGCCATTTTCACCAAAAAGGATGCAGGCGGGCATCTTTTTTTTTATTTTTTTATTTCTCATGAGAGGTTGTTTGTGGTAATTTGCCCCCACCCAATGTCCTGGTGGTCCACGCAGCCACATTGGTTATTCACTGGAGGGGTGTTGGGAAATAAATGAAGGGTGTTTGGAATGGTTTTTTTTCTCTGAAATGTGAAAATTATTCCACGGCATGGGGTGAAATGAAGGGACCGACCTGGGCATGCGCCAGTGCGTATTTAGTTCTGAAACATCAGGACCTGGCTCTTAAATCTCAGAAATAGGCTTCTCAGTTGGCGCGTAACTTCTCAGATCATATTTTGATATTCTTTCGATGGATAATCGAGAGAGACACTCTTACATGTATTATATATATGATTATCATTTATCATTGTTGTAGAGTGCTTAAGTTAATACTTCAAGTCTTAATTACCAAGCATTAATCTTCACTGTGGTTTCTGATCAAGTCTTGGCTGCCTAAATAGACAGCCAAGACTTGATCAGAAACCACAGTGAAGATTAATGTTTGCTATAGTGTACTAAATGAAAATGATGAGAGCTATTAGATACTTGCAGTGTGTGTTACAAACAGCAGTGTGACTCCATAAATTGAAATCAGGCGCATGAATTGAAAAAATAGGCTCCGAGGCTAGAGCATATTTTAAATAGTCCTGATCAGTCCCTGGAAACGTTACAGGGACAGAACGTCTCTGGGAAAAATGGCGAAGTGCTGTAAATTACCAACTTTCACAGATTTATTTCATCAAAATATGAAATTCCCTCACAACTTGCATAAGAAAATCGTGAATCGGAATTTTTTCCCCAATACATTTGTAATTATAACAACCTATTTGAACGAGCAGTTCATCCACAAATCATATATTTTTATACTGTACCAATGACCCAGACTTAGCTGGTGCTAACTCCAACAAAACCAGGGCCAAACACAAATTTTGCCCCCCAATCCCCAAAATTTGCATCCAAAACAAAAAGAAATCATGTCCTAAAGGACCTCCATAGTACGCCTCTACTGCGCATGCGCAGTGACGCAGTCGTCCCGAAATTGGCGCCAATTTTCATTCTCTGTTTGGCCCTTCATCAGTCAACATCTCACTGATCTTTGTGCTTGTAAATCTCAGTTTAAAGGATGCCAGACACGTAATTTTTGGAGAAAATGTGATTCTAAGGAGGATAGAAGGAGGAGAGGAAAAAGAAGTGGCAAAAAATAATCAGGGCTGTACTTAAAATTTTTTGATGAAATTATGTTAAGTTGCCTATTTTCGAGGCATGGGCCTCTTGTTGTCATTCTTGCTAATTGTTGCACTGCTTATTCAGTGTTTCCTCTCCCCTAGCCTTCTAAAGTCCCCCCTGGCAATTCTCCCATGCTTTTGGCATATTTTTGAGAAGTTTCATTTCTAAAATTTCCTGGGAGAGTTGCTTGGTTACAGAATGTTTTCTGTTATTTTCCCCATAGTTACGTTTTCACCCATGGGTGTATAACGTTTGTGTTCTGCATCTTCCATCTGATGTTCTACAGATTCTCCCCTGGGAGTCTCTGTTTTGCATCAGATAGAGTGTAATTGATGACTGATTCCGGGCCAGTTTTTTCAGTGCCTGGAGTCATGTTTTCTAGTGTGTTTACACTGTTTGTTTTCATTGGCAACAGCCTTTTTTGAGGGGGGCTGTTTGCCTTTGTGGTAGTTTATCTCATTATAAGATACATTTATATTATCCGAAAGTGTCTCATTAATTATTTTATTTAAATTTAAAATTTTTGACCACACTTTGCCATCGGATCCATCGGGGCTCAACGTTACTTTTCAGCAACTTGGGCTTCTCTGAAAAAATATTTTTTCAAAATTATTTTGTTTTGCAATTGTTTTTTCATTTATTAATGGATCATGTTATTATGTATCTTTGTGTCAGGGGTTTTTGCGAGTAACTAGGACTTATTGTTGTTCTTTCACAATGAAGGGACATTGTTCAAATTGTAATAGGAAGAAATCTTCCTCTGACTTTCATGATCATTGTATTAATTGTAGTCAGTGTTCTCGCATTAATCCCTGTCCTATATGTGAACATTGGGATGAGAAACATTGGAAACGTGTGTCACGATATGTTGTTTCTGGAGAAAGAGCGATGCCGGCTCTTTCTCCACAAGGTCACTCTACTCTCTCAGTTTCTATTTCAGAGGAACCAGAACAGGGTGATGTTTCCATGTTATCTTCTTCAAGTGTGCGTCCGTCGTCACAAATGAATTCAGAGCTAGCGGCAAAAGTGCTCATGGAGATTAGACAAATGTCGTCCGCTAGCTCGCCCGGTGTAGCGTCCATTCACCGAATGGTTCGGCAGCCGGGTTCGTCCGATGCGGTCCAAGAGGAAATTTTGGGTGATGCGAGCACTATAAACATAATAGATGCACACCCAGTGACGGCGGATAGTAAACGAGAATGGAGGAAGCCTTTTAGTCCGGTTCCTAGCTCGTCCAGGTCCAGCCGGGCCGCGAGCGAGAGAGGTCCCTCTCTCGTACAACATCTGGGACCAGATGTTGTGGTACAAAATGTGTCTTTAGCGGAGCATACGTCCGTCGCTCGGGACGCTCCGTTGTATAAGCAGTCCGCAGAGACTGTTAAGGCTTCCTCTTCTCGTCAGCGCACACGACCGCACCTTGGCTGCGTGACCTCCGATATTTTACCAGCTTCGCCGTTGAAGGATTCTTCGGCGACCAGGTCACACCATCCGGCAGCCAGGGATTCGAGACCGATGGACTCCGGACGTTCGCATAGGAAAAGTATGCGGGAGCCATCTGATGCGGAGCTGCCCTCGGCGAAGCAGCGAAAGACTGCGCCTCCGCAGGTCTCGACGTCGGACATTCTTGCGCAGATAGCACAGCTTATCGCAGCATCCCAGCAGCCGACAGAAACGGTGTCGGATCGAGAATTATCCGACGGCGCTGGGTCGGTACGCTCCGCCGAAGCATCGGGGGCGGACGACCGGGAACATCGGGAGGTCCGACCGGATGGTGAAAGGGATACGGATGAATTGGAGCTATCCCTTTCGGAACAACATAAAGCTGCCGTGGACTTCATCCGGCACTTTCTCCCTCAAGTTGTTCTGTCGGGCCAGACTGCTGCGCTTCCGGACAAGAGAATTATAGCGTCATTGGACTCTAAATTTTTTGAGCGGTTCAGGGACATCGCTCCCGAGTTTCCGTCGCAGTCCAATAATGTTGCAAGAACATTTGAATTATTGAACGACGCTATATTTAAACTTGCTTCCAGGACGGGGAAAGCAGGTTTCTTGTCCGCTAATACTCTTAACCTGCCTTTCATTAATGCAAGGAATAAATTCGATACGGCAGGACAGGGTATACCGAGAGTTCCTCTGCGTATGGACGACGAGGCGGAAGACTTAGAGCTATCATTACCGTCGTCAGCTTCTATTCCAACCACGGTGTTGGAAACAGCTATTGCATCTAACAGAGCCAATTTAGATGCCTTATCTTACGCAGATCACCTTACTAAGGCGTTATCACTGCGCCTTCAAGGGGAAGAGTTTCAGGATATACAATCCTCTTTAAGACTTCTTTCAAGGGCAGTAGCTTATTCCACGTGTAACTCCGCCCTTTCAGTGGCAAATCTGGAGTTGGTTAGACGTGACGCAGCCCTAGCTACATCCACACTAGTGGATTCTAAGGTGAAGAACTCTCTTAGAGTCGCTTCGGTCTCAGGAGAACTTCTCTTTGACAGCAAGCTTTCCGCTATTTATGATAAAATTAAAAAGAAAGCTAATGATTCTCTGTTGTTCAGATCGGCTCCTAAAAAGTCGGATACAGCAGACACGAATAAGACAGGCACTTCTGGGTCCAATGCGCCCAAGAGAGGTTCCTATAGAGGTTCCGGTGCGTCCTCTTGGTCTTATTCGAGAGACCGTCAGGATCGCGACTCTCGTTCGGGACGTCCTTCAGGCCGGGACAATCGGTCGGACGCCCCGAGGTCGACGAGGCGAGGTGCGGGTCGTGCATGACGTGGTTTCTCCTACCGCAGGCCTCGCAGGTCCAGGAGGTGATGGCTTAAACCTCTATCGCGTTCCGGTTGGCGGAAGGTTGTCGTGTTTTTCCCAAGAGTCTGCGTCGATTACGGACGACCCTTGGGTGAGAGGAGTGACTTCGGAAGGTCTAAAGATATCCTTCAAACGAAAGCCTCCATTAACTCGAAGTCCAAAGTGGACTCATCTTCCGTCAAATCCACAGAAAAGAGACGCTCTGTTATCAGAGGTGCAGTCTCTTTTAATGAAGAACGCGGTAGAGGTCATAGAAAACCAGGAATCTCTGGGATTCTACAGCCATCTGTTTCTGGTTCCGAAACCAGACGGCTCGTTCCGTCCAGTCATAGATTTGAGCTGGATAAACAAGCTGATCGTCGCTCCGAAGTTTTATATGGAGACGATTCGATCGGTCAGAGCGAGTATTCGGGTGAACGATTATGCAACGAGCATAGATCTCAAAGATGCGTACTTTCACGTCATGGTACATCCGACATTCCGAAAGTATCTACGCTTCGCAGTCCTAGGAGTGGTGTATCAGTTCCGGGCCATGTGCTTCGGATTGAATCTAGCACCCTGGGCTTTCACTCGGGTAATGAACTCGGTAATGATCTACTTCCGAGCTCATTCGTCTGCGGTAAAGTCGGCCTACCTGGACGACATTCTTCAGAGGTACGGCAACGAGTTAACGCTTCAGAACGATGTTCAGAATCTTCTTCTATTGCTCCGACGTCTCGGTTTTATAGTAAACGAGGAGAAGTCGGATCTGGTGCCGTCCAAGTCATTCACTCATCTGGGAATGAGCTTCGAGACGCACAACAATCTCGTTCGTCTGCCGTTAACCAGAGCGAAATTAGTCAGTTGTTACGCTCGCTATTGTCTGCACGCAGACAAAGTCACGGCGAGAGAATTTATGAGACTGATAGGTCTGTGCGGAGCCGCCGCGGATCTCATTCCGATGGGGCGGCTACGCACACGTCCTCTTCAAATTTTCCTGACTCAGAATTGGAGTGTGAAAATTCATTCGCTCGATGTAGACGTTCTCTTGTCAGATCAAGTGAAACAAGAGATTCAGACTTGGGCAAACATTCAGTGGTTAACTCAAGGAGTTCCACTGCAGTTGCCGGATCCGAGTTTTACCGTTATGACGGATGCCAGTCAAACAGGTTGGGGTGCATCATTAATCCCAACGGATTCGAGATGCCAGGGTCTTTGGGATCCGCAATTCCTGTGCAAGCACATAAACATCAAGGGAATGATGTCAATTTGGCTTGCGTTACGTCACTGGATGGACATTATTCACGATGCTCATGTCCAAATCCTATCCGACAATACGACAGTAGTGGCGTATATACGGAATCAGGGAGGTACTCATTCAGTTCCGTTGTTCAATCTAACGGAAAGAATCCTTCTGTTTGCGTTAGAACATCACGTTCTTCTTTCGGTCCGTCACATACCGGGTCGTCTGAATGTGCTAGCAGACTCCCTTTCACGAAAGGGTCGCTTGTTGCCGTCGGAGTGGACTCTCAACAAACAAGTATTCAATCAGATTTGCTACCAATGGGAACGGCCAATGATAGACTTATTTGCGACACATCTCAACAATCAGTTGCAGACGTATGTGTCCCCGTGTCCGGATCCAAGAGCATTTGCAGTAGACGCTCTGTCGATCCCTTGGGACGGAATGATAGGATATGCGTATCCTCCAGCGCCGTTAATTCAACAAGTATTGCTAAAGATAAAACAATCTCAATGCAAGATTCTGTTGGTAGCATCTCTGTCGCCACAGAGACCGTGGATAAATCTACTCAGGTGTCTGTTGTGGGACCTACCGCGGAAGCTTCCTCCACGAGAGGATCTTCTTTCGCAGGGGAAATCGCGCCAACTCCATCACAACCCGCAAGGTCTCAACCTTCACGTTTTTCCGTTGTGCGGTCCTTCTTGCATGGCAAGCACCTTACAGGACGAGCAGTGGACACGATTTCTAACTGTAGGAGGACCTCCTCTTCGCTAAACTATGCGGCTAAGTGGAAGGTTTTTCGTCGTTGGTGTAGGGATCATTCTGTAGATATATTTGATCCCTCTATACCAGACATTGCAAACTTTCTAGTATACTTGTTTGACGAAATCAAACTGCAGCCTGTTACTATAAAGGGTTATAGATCTATGTTATCTGATACTTATGCACATCATGATAGTTTACAAATTGGATCTAATGTCTCTTTATCGAAATTGGTTAGAAACTTTTCGATAAATAGACCCAGAACTCTTAGATTAATTCCTAAGTGGAATTTAGCTTGGGTTCTCCTTAAATTGAAGGAAAAGCCATTTGAACCTCTTGGGACAGTAGATTTCAAATTCTTATCTTATAAGACAGCTTTTCTCTTAGCTTTCTCTTCTGCCAGAAGAGTCAGTGAGCTTCATGCACTATCGGTGGATGATTCTCATTATCGTAGTGTTGGGAACACTATCACCTTCACTACTAATGTGGGTTTTTTAGCTAAGAATCAGGCTCCTAATAAATATCCGGAACCTATTGTTATTAAGGCTCTTCCGTCTTCAGACGGGCGTAGGCCTTTACTCTGTCCTGTTAGAGCACTACGTATCTATAAACAGAGATCTCAGTTTATCAGAAAGGGACGGAAACGTTTCTTTCTGTCTTTGATGCCTAATAGAAAGGACATTTCAGTCCATTCTATTGCTAGATGGATTCAGTTAACTATCCGTACTGCTTATGAAGATTTATCTTCTTCTCAGCAGTCTGTGCTTAAGATTTCTGCTCATGAAGTAAGAGCTCTTTCTACTTCCTGGGCTTATGCTAATAGTGTTGCTATTACAGATTTAATGAAGGCTGCTTATTGGTCTCAGCCATCCACATTTATGAATTTTTATCTCAGAAATATTGAGTCCATTTCTGGAGACCTGCATTGTTTAGGTCCGTTATCTGTTGCTCAGAATGTCGTCCACTAAACAGTTGCAACTATAGTTATGCAGGCTTTCTGTTCCGGCAGTGACTCCGTCCGGCTGCCCTCTTCGCTCTGGGCTATGTGACCCAGGGCAAGGGGAAGGGGGGGGGGGGGGGGTGTTCCCTTAGGTCACCTGCTTTATAGTGAAAAGCAAGGGAATGCCTCCTCCAAGTCAGTATTTCTGAGTCGCTTCCGGGATGGTTTTAAAGTGTAATATTAATGTTTAATTTTATTCATGTCTTATTTTTAAAGTGTAGCTCGGTGTGAAGCATTTGTATATGTCAAGTGTCAAACGGGCTTTAATATACAATACTCGGACACTTTTAAATGATTATAAAGAGTCTCAATTCTCTGGACTACTTTATTTATTGGCTTGCTTTAAAAATAATTAGTATAAGGGTTATACTGGATGTTAATAGAGAACATGAATGTTATTGTGCTCAATTATTAAGGGTAGTGTATCTTTCTAATTTAATATTAAATAAGAAAGATACATGTAAAGCCTAATACTCCTTTTCTCCTTAAGGGGTTACCTCTTTACTATATAGTTGAGCTTATTGGATTTTCCTCTATGTCCTAGGCCCTCCAGCCTGTTTACTATTCAGCTAAGTCTGGGTCATTGGTTCAGTATAAAAATGTTAAAAAATTTATAGTAATTTATATATTTTTTATACTTACCAATGACCCAGACGGGGATGGCCCTCCCTGGAGTTGGGAACTCTTGCCTCCCCGCTGAGTACATAGCGCTGACCAGGCACTGCCAGTAAGAATGATAATTGGCGCCAATTTCGGGACGACTGCGTCACTGCGCATGCGCAGTAGAGGCGTACTATGGAGGTCCTTTAGGACATGATTTCTTTTTGTTTTGGATGCAAATTTTGGGGATTGGGGGGCAAAATTTGTGTTTGGCCCTGGTTTTGTTGGAGTTAGCACCAGCTAAGTCTGGGTCATTGGTAAGTATAAAAAATATATAAATTACTATAAATTTTTTAACTTTTCTGAAAAATTAAATACAGAACGAATAACTGTTTGCGTGTTTTTTTCCCAATTCGACTGCATACAGCTGATAATATACAATTTGTTTTCAAATGCAAATGTTACTTTTATATCAATCAAAGGTTATTGTTTGATATATTATCGATTCAAACAATTATCCTGCTCCCAAAATTCATTTAATTCCATAACTGGTCAACTCTCTACACAGTTTCAAATAACACAATGACTGCCATTTACAAAAAAAAAAACAATGTCTGGAGAACGTGTTCAACACTGTGCCTGACTATGCAGAGTTTCTCAAGGTTGGTGTGAATCAACCTTGGTGCGAATCAACCATTCCCCTTTGTAATTGTTGTCAGTCTGAAAAACATTGCCGCTTTGTCTGTCGTTATACCGTACTGACTCGTGTTGAAGCCCAGAGGGTGCTTGCAGTGGATAAATTGCAAAGTGTGTGTGTGTGTGTGTGGGGGGGGGGGGGGGGGTAGGGATGAGTAATAGTGCTTCCAAGGGGGGGGGAGGGTAGGGATGAGTAATAGTGCTTCCAAGTCGCGTTGGGATGCGTCGGAAATTGGCGATATAAGTCAAGTAAGTATCCACTGGGTCTGTTACGTTTCTTTGGAAACCGCCTACCAATTTTATAGAAGTTGCTTTAAAAATTCTCATAATTACCTTGTACATACATTTCAGATTTCGCATTTTAATCCTCAATTTAATGAATAAAACAAACAGAAAACCATGCGGTGTTGTTTTCATATTTTTTTTGTACAGTTTACTCTCGAAGCCATAAATAAATCAACACTGCAAACAACCCCCTTGAAAACAGACAAACATAGTCTGTTTAAAAATAGCTGTTTTTTTAAAATATCTACATTTATTACGAATAAAACAAAATATAGCTTCACACAAAATCAATAAAAAAACTCTTAATATGAAGACCGAAGACCAGATAAAATTTACACAGCGGAATATGAATAACAAAATAGTTGCCTCCCTTGGCAAAATTTGAAAAATTGATTTTACACCAAAAGTCATAACTTCACATGTTGCAGGGCATGATGAAATGATAAATGAGCATGCTTTATTGAACCAATAAGTCATAAATCATATCCCTGGTTATATTGTTATATAATTCTCAAATACCAGAGTTGTAATTATTTTTTATTTTTAATTACCACTTTCTCATTAATTTCTGAACACCCGTTTTTCACAATGAGTTGTGCACGCTTTAAAGTGGCAGTGTTCTTTCACAATGAGTTGTGCACCGCTCGAAAGTGGCAGTGTTCAATCAGTATCTTTCTGATGATATTCAACCACTGTGAAACTGTGAAAACTATATGTTGTGGGCGTGTTTCACACAACTATTGACAGCGGCCTGCACACTCATTTGAAACAAGTGACAGCTTCCAAATACGAGGTCGACAAAAAAAATAAACAAGTCAATTTGGCTTGGGATAATTTTTTAATAAAGACTTATTAGACTGAACACAGACATAATGTATTACACAAAAGACGAATTTAACAACACAAAAATCTCAACTCCAAAAAATATACATAATACAGTATTACAGTTCTATTTGGTAAGTACAGTGTTGCAACAAGTCACCTATTTTTCCAATTTGAAACTTGGGGGGTGAGCTTTGACTCGAGTAGGGCACGCTGGTGCACAAATCTGAAAAAGCGGGGGGTGGGCTTCGGCACGAGGATGGGCTTCGGCACGAGTCAGTACAGTTAAAATTAGAAGTCCTGTCACAAATTGCACGCTTATCTAGGCTTAATTGCGCGAAGGAATTGCGCGCAATTGTCATATCGAATGGCATCCAAAGCATGGCAGTTTCTTCTGGTTACTCATAGCAAACACAGGCAATGTTTCTGCCAATGGACCTCTGGGTTACCCGGAGGTCCATTGGCTGAAACATTGCTTGTGCACATGATATATGTACAGAATTTGATAGCCTTACTATGGTCATAACGAGCAGATTAACGCACATAACGACATGCTATTTGTGCGCATTTCATGACAGGACTTCTAGTTTTAACTGTACGGTACTTACTTTTTACGGTATAAAACATTTTCTGACTTGAGTATTGCTAAAACCCACCCACTTTATCAAAGTATGCTGTAGAATAAATGCAGAGTGTGTGGTATTTAAAATTCGCTAACGCAAGCATTGGTACTATCGATTTACCAAAATGAGCATAATAACTTGAATTTTAAAAGATTTTTGGAGGTGATAAAAAGGTTGCATGCGCAGCAAAAATGACCATGTGTGCGGGCGTGAGAAACAGAGGCTCTTTTTTTTATGGCCATAACTAATTTTTTTCATTTTGTGTCTCAAAAGCATAGGTTATGACGCCTCGTTGGAACGAGCTCAAACCTATGTTTTTGAGACAAAAAATGAAAATTAATTGGCGATTTTTAGCTCAACTTGACAAAGTCAAGCTGAGCTGTTGCCATCACTTCTTGTCCGTCGACGTACGTACGTACTTCCACAATTTCCTTTGGCACACCTCACTGGTTGCATTTATGATCAGTTGGCTTTGAAACTTGGTATGCTTGTTTGGGGTGACCTCTAGATGGGAGCTATCGATATTTTTATACTGTACCAATGACCCAGACTTAGCTGGTGCTAACTCTAACAAAACCAGGGCCAAACACAAATTTTGCCCCCCAATCCCCAAAATTTGCATCCAAAACAAAAAGAAATCATGTCCTAAAGGACCTCCATACTACGCCACTACTGCGCATGCGCAGTGACGCAGACGTCCCGAAATTGGCGCCAATTATCATTCTCTGTTTGGCCCTTCATCAGTCAACATCTCACTGATCTTTGTGCTTGTAAATCTCAGTTTAAAGGATGCCAGACACGTAATTTTTGGAGAAAATGTGATTCTAAGGAGGATAGAAGGAGGAGAGGAAAAAGAAGTGGCAAAAAATAATCAGGGCTGTACTTAAAATTTTTTGATGAAATTATGTTAAGTTGCCTATTTTCGAGGCATGGGCCTCTTGTTGTCATTCTTGCTAATTGTTGCACTGCTTATTCAGTGTTTCCTCTCCCCTAGCCTTCTAAAGTCCCCCCTGGCAATTCTCCCATGCTTTTGGCATATTTTTGAGAAATTTCATTTCTAAAATTTCCTGGGAGAGTTGCTTGGTTACAGAATGTTTTCTGTTATTTTCCCCATAGTTACGTTTTCACCCATGGGTGTATAACGTTTGTGTTTTGCATCTTCCATCTGATGTTCTACAGATTCTCCCCTGGGAGTCTCTGTTTTGCATCAGATAGAGTGTAATTGATGACTGATTCCGGGCCAGTTTTTTCAGTGCCTGGAGTCATGTTTTCTGGTGTTCTTACACTGTTTGTTTTCATTGGCAACAGCCTTTTTTGAGGGGGGCTGTTTGCCTTTGCTGTAGTTTATCTCACTATAAGATACATTTATATTATCCGAAAGTGTCTCATTAATTATTTAATATAAATTTAAAATTTTTGACCACACTTTGCCATCGGATCCATCGGGGCTCAACGTTACTTTTCAGCAACTTGGGCTTCGCTGAAAAAATATTTTTTCAAAATTATTTTGTTTTGCAATTGTTTTTTCATTTATTAATGGATCATGTTATTATGTATCTTTGTGTCAGGGGTTTTTGCGAGTAACTAGGACTTATTGTTGTTCTTTCACAATGAAGGGACATTGTTCAAATTGTAATAGGAAGAAATCTTCCTCTGACTTTCATGATCATTGTATTAATTGTAGTCAGTGTTCTCGCATTAATCCCTGTCCTATATGTGAATATTGGGATGAGAAACATTGGAAACGTGTGTCACGATATGTTGTTTCTGGAGAAAGAGCGATTCCGGCTCTTTCTCCGCAAGGTCACTCTACTCTCTCAGTTTCTATTTCAGAGGAACCAGAACAGGGTGATGTTTCTTTTCAACCTACTCACAATTGTTTACAATTGGCTGTAACATAAGTGCAAGCCCTACTTCGGAACTAACTCAAGCTTTTAGAATCTTTTCCAAACGAGTTGGAAAAGTACTAGAGTGCAAAAGCACGAAAAAGATCGAAAAAAGGGTCGAGCGAGACCAGCGCTCAAAATTACAGGTACTCTCTCTGCACACCTCTTGCGTTTACCGAGCGCATGCGCAACAACCGTGACGTCAATTCCTTTATTTTCCGCCATTGTTCATGGTCGGAAATTTTTGTGACTCGTGCTGTTTATGCTATTAATTCTTCGTGAACAACTTATTAATCATCTTAGTGTGCTACTGGATTGTATCCTTTTTCAAGCTACCAAATTATTATTCTCATTTAATGTTAATTTGTATTATTATTGCTGTTCTTTTCACACTTTATCTTGCCTTTCCTCCACGTGTGAACACGACCTTCGTTCTGTTTTCCGTCGGCGGGAAGCTTGATTATTGTATTTATATCATGCCTAAGACTATTCCTTGTACCTCTTGTTTGCAGGTGAAACATGTGGACGATTCCCATACCACATGTGTCACTTGCAACAATTGCACTCAGGCCCAATCATGTGGTATCTGTGGGGTTTGGTCCTCTAAATTTTGGGCTTCTGTTAACAAGGTGGTTCTTTCCAGAGCTAGAACCCCTCGTTCTCGGGGTAAGGGTAGCCGTGCCGTTGCAGACATTTCTGCTGGTGCACGTGGTGACTCTGTCACACAGGATTCGGATCTGACTTCTGTGGCGAGCTCCTCTGCAACTGTTGACGGTGTTTGTTCAGTGATTCCTGATGAGGAGACCGCGGTCTCTTTGTCTTCGGATGTCACTATTGAGGCGTCTGTTTTCGTAGAGAGCTTTTCCGAGGTCAGCTCGGTAACCCTCTCTGATCTGCCTCCTACACCGTCGACCGTTGTTGAGGGGGTTGCTACTCCAGATCCTATTCTGTCTGATGGTGGCTCTTCCATCTCCTCTGGGGATGGTCTACAGTCTCGGGGGACCGAGGCTGTATCTGCTGGTGTGTCTGTGTGTTCTCAGCCTCCCCCAGCCTCGCGGCGAGGCTGTGCGGGTTTGCTGTCTGCTCCGTCTCATCTGGCTAGGTTTGCTCCTAGTCGGTTGAGCCGGCCGGTCGCTTCGGCAGCGATTCCTCGTCCCTCGAGTGAATCGTTTATTGTTCCACCTTCGCCTGCTAGTGTGCCGGCTAGCGGGATGGTGTTGGGACGTTGGCATCCAGGGCCTGCTGTTCGGCAGCGGTCAGTGACAGCCCCGGTTAGCTGTCACTCTCGGAACCTTCCTCCGGTGATTCCTCACTGTGTTCCGAGTCTGGGTGTCGATCGATGCTTGCCGTCGGTCTCAGAGGATAGGCAGTTGGGGCCGTCTGCTGCGCAGAGGTCAATGACAGGTTCCTGTCATTCTTGGGACAATCCTCCGGTGTCTTCTCACCGTGTCCTAGGTCCAGCTACCGATCGACGTGCGCCGTCGGTCCCTTTCGAGGATTTGCAGGCAGGGCCTTCTGTTTCGCAGAGGCCAGTGATGGCTCCTGGGCGTCACAATCGGGATTATCCTCCGGTGTCTTCTCACCGTGCTCCTATTCTGTCTGCCGATCGACGTTCGCCGTCGGTCTCTTCTGAGGATTTGGGTTCTTCTACCAGAAGGGTCCATTGGGAGGACACTCCGTCGGGCGATTCTGCTGCGACGGATTCTCAGGGTGACCTGCGCCAGGCCGTTTTGGCGCTCACCCGGTTGCTTTCTGGCAACCCTCAAGTTGGCCTCCCTGTGCCTCCTGAGGCACAACCTCCTTTGGTCGGTCGCCGAGATGTCTCGCCTGGCCCCTTGGATACTGCACAGTATTCACAGGAGGTTTCTGCTGGTCAGCCCGAGTTGGGCTACGTCTCCTCTGCTACGGAGGATGACGAGTATCTTGAAGGTGATGGTCCCCCCTCGTCAGTCTTGGGGCAGGCTTTGGATTTCGTCTTTGGCTTATTGCCGGACGTTCTACCTTCCGACCAGCCTTCTGTGACCGTCCGGCCGCGGTCCACTGTGGAGCGCTGTAACCCTGTTGAGCCTTCTAGCTCCGGGGCTTTGCGTCCTCTGCAATCGGCTCAGGTGGTTGAGTCCTTCCAGGGTTTAGACGCCAAAATGCGTTCTAAGGCCCTCAAGGGTTCCTTCTTTTCTAGAGCTGATGCCTTTCTGCCTCCATCGCGGTTTCGTGTTTACGATTCCGTCTCTCCACCAGTCTTCCAAGGGATGACTACTGTGGATGAGGATTCTTCTTCCCTCGGGTTGACTAAGCCTAAGTCGGCAGTTCTCCCGATGTCGGTAGTTGAGTCTATGGTGGGCCTGTCCCGAGAGATGCTGGGTATGTTATCTCTCGCGGACCATGTCGTCGCTGCTCTGGCTGAATATTTTCCACCAGGGGAGTTTGATGACGCTCAGGCGCCTTTTCGCGTTTTGTCACAGGCTCTTATGAACTTGACTCACGCTCACGCCTGTAACACGGCCAATTTGGAGCTGGCACGCCGGGATGCGGTTTTGGATTCTTTACCATCCCTTCCTTCTGAGCAACGTGCTGTTCTGAGGTCTGCCTCTTTGGTAGGACCTCAGTTGTTCCATGGTTCCGTGGAAGCTGTTCGTGGCGAAGTTCTTCGTCATTCGAAGGACCAGCTTTTGCTGAGACAGCTTGACCCACCTGCTGCTGCGGGTGGGGGTCGTTCCAGGCCCGCCAAGCGTGCTGCTGCGTCTGCCTCGTCGGCGACGTCGGCTACGCCTTCGGCTCCGTCTGCTCCTTCTGCTCATAAGAAGCGCCGACGTGGCCAGGCCCGCTGGCAGCCTCAGGCTGGAAAGTCTCAGGACTCTGTCACTTCCCGCGGTGGTTTCTCCTCTCGGGGGCCTCGTCGAGGCCGCAAGTGAAGGTTCTCACCTCGATTCGCCTCCAGTCGGAGGAAGGCTGTCGCTGTTTTACGACCGTTGGACAGAGATAACGTCGGACTCTTGGGTCCTCGACGTCATTCATTCCGGTCTGCGACTGTCCTTCCATCGGCACCCCAGTTTATCTTGGGTGCCCCTTCCGACTCAGGTCCCTTCAGATTCTCTGCGCCGGGACCTTCTGGTGCAGGAGATCGACAATCTCCTCACCAAAGGGGCGATTGAGGTGGTCAGGAACACCCTTTCACCGGGGTTTTACTCGAGACTTTTCTTGGTGCCGAAGAAAAACGGCCAATTTCGTCCTGTCATCGATCTGAGTACCCTGAACGAGTACATAATTGCTCCTCGTTTCAGTATGGAGACTTTTCGGTCGGTTCGACGTTCAGTTCATCAGGGCGATTTTGCGGCCAGTATCGACCTGAAGGATGCCTACTTCCATGTACCCATTCATCTGGCGTCACGGAAATACCTTCGGTTCTCGTTTCGGGATCGAGTTTTTCAATTCAGAGCTCTCCCGTTCGGTTTGAACCTGGCTCCTTGGGCCTTCACCCGACTGATGTCACATGTGCTTGCTTTCCATCGCACTCAGTCGGCGGTGACTTCGTCCGCCTACCTAGACGACATCCTCCAACGGCACCACGATGCTGCTGTTCTGGAGTTCGATGTCCAGCAGTTTCTTTGCCTGCTAGCGTCGCTGGGTTTCAGAGTCAATCGCGAGAAGTCGGATCTTCTTCCTTCTCAGCGATTCCGTCATTTGGGGATGGATTTCGACACTCTTCACAATGTAGTGTCGGTCCCTCAGGCTCGGGCGACGATTCTTTCCGCCTTGACTCGGGACCTGCTTCAATCTTCCTCGGTCTCGGCCAGGACTTTCCTTCGGATGCTGGGCCTTTGCGGTTCGGTGACCGATCTCATTCCGCTCGGTCGCTTGTTTGTCCGACCTCTCCAACACTTCCTGTTGGATCATTGGCGTCCAAATGTAGATCCGCTGGACCTGGAACTCACTATTCCTCGGTCTCTGCTTTGTCACCTCCGCCCTTGGGCAGATATTCCCTGGCTGACACAGGGTGGTCCGTTGGATCTTCCTTTGGCCGATCGCATCCTTACTGCGGATGCCAGCGATCGGGGCTGGGGTGCGACGTTGGACCCTCTCGGTCTGTCTACTCACGGAGAGTGGGACAGCGAGCAGGTGGGCCTTCATATCAACCAGAAGGAGCTCCTTGCTCTTCTGTTGAGTTTTCGGCTTTGGATCTCTCATCTGTCGGACCATGTTGTCCTACTTCTTTCGGACAATTCGACAGTAGTGGCCTACATACGGAATCAGGGAGGCACTCATTCGATTCCCATGTATCGGCTGTCTCGGGATCTTCTTCTGTTGGCGCGGGATGTGAATGCTCGGGTGTCCATTCGACACATTCCCGGGCGTCTCAACGTCCTAGCAGACTCCCTGTCCCGACGCGACAGTGTCCTTCCAACCGAATGGATGCTACATCGGTCGGTGTTTCAGGCGATTTGCGAGCAGTGGGGTCGTCCTCAGGTCGACCTTTTCGCTACTCGCTGGAATCATCAGGTAGAGACTTTTGTCTCCCCTTGTCCAGATCCTCTGGCATTTGCAGTAGACGCTCTGTCTCTGGACTGGACAGGCTGGGTCAGCTATGCCTTTCCTCCTGCACCGATTCTTCCTCAAGTTTTAGCGAAGATTCGTGCTTGCAGTTGCAGGATCATTCTGATCACACCCCTGTCTCCACAGAGGGTGTGGATCAATCTGCTGCGGCCTCTATTGGCCGATCGACCGATTCGTCTACCTCTACGTCGCGATCTTCTTTCACAGGGTCATCCCAGGAAGTATCACAACAACCTGGCGAGCCTGTCCCTTCACGCCTGTCTTTTATCAGGTCCAGTCTCCGACGTAGAGGTTTTTCGAGACGATCAGTGGAGTGCATTTCTGCATCGCGGCGACCTTCCACTGGAATGACTTATGCCGCCAAGTGGAAGGTTTTCTGCCGCTGGTGTTCAGATCACAATGTGAATTACCGTGATCCGTCTATCGCTCAAATTGCGGATTTTCTGGTTTTTCTTTTTGACTCCAAGGGCCTCCAGCCTATTACGATTAAGGGCTATCGGTCTGTGCTGTCTGATACTTTCTCTTATGTGGGAAAGCGGTGTATCGGTCGTAATCTTTTCCTCTCCAAACTTATTCGGCACTTTTCTTTGAAGAGGCCTCGAGTTTTGCGTCTTACACCCAAGTGGAACTTGGCATGGGTGTTGCACTGTTTGGAGGGGGCGCCTTTCGAGCCTTTATCTGAGACCGACATGCGTTTTCTCACCTATAAGACGGCTTTTCTTCTAGCGTTTGCTTCTGCTCGTCGAGTCAGTGAGCTTCATGCGCTATCTGTTGATTCTGCCTTCTTCCGAAATGAGGCTAACAGTGTCACATTCACTACTGATTGCTCTTTTCTGGCTAGGAATCAACTCCCCGATTCGGTACCTCCTCCCATCTGCATTCGGGCTCTCCCTGCTGTAGATGGACGGAGGCCTCTTCTTTGTCCTGTTCGTGCGGTCAAGACTTACATTACTCGCACTCAGTTCATTAGGAGGGATCGGAAGAGATTCTTTCTGTCTCTCATTCCTAAGCGGCAGTCTATCTCTTCCCATTCTATTTCCAGGTGGATCTGTCTTGCAATCAAGCTGGCTTATTCTCGCTTGTCTGCATCGGATCTTGTTTCGAACCGGCTTAATGCTCACGAGGTTCGTGCCATTTCTACATCCTGGGCGTTCTCCAATTCTGTTTCGCTCCGGCTAACTGGAGGAATGCTTCTACCTTCTCCTCCTTTTATCTCCGCACCTTCAGCAGCAATCTGAGGACCTTTATTCTTTAGGCCCTCTCGTTGCTGCTCAGGCTGTTGTGCACCCTCGTTAAATTGTTTTTTTGTCGAGGTTGCGCTTCTCTCAGCCTTGTTCTTTTCAGGTGCCTTCTCTCTTTCTTCATTACAGGTTTTAGTTTTTGTTCTCTGCCATCCTTACTTTCGTTCTGCTACTCTTGTTGGTATTGGTTATGTGATTCACCTCCTCCTATTGTTTATTCAGCCAATTGTAAACAATTGTGAGTAGGTTGAAAAGAAATTAAAATTTTTTAGTAAATTTTGTTTCTTAACATACCTACCACAATTGTTTACCGGAGGCCCACCCTCCTTGGGGATATCTTTGATATCGATGCCTCCCCGCTAAATCACAAACTTCTCGTTGGCGGAAATACGGAATTGACGTCACGGTTGTTGCGCATGCGCTCGGTAAACGCAAGAGGTGTGCAGAGAGAGTACCTGTAATTTCGAGCGCTGGTCTCGCTCGACCCTTTTTTCGATCTTTTTCGTGCTTTTGCACTCTAGTACTTTTCCAACTCGTTTGGAAAAGATTCTAAAAGCTTGAGTTAGTTCCGAAGTAGGGCTTGCACTTATGTTACAGCCAATTGTAAACAATTGTGGTAGGTATGTTAAGAAACAAAATTTACTAAAAAATTTTAATTTCCATGTTATCTTCTTCAAGTGTGCGTCCGTCGTCACAAATGAATTCAGAGCTAGCGGCAAAAGTGCTCATGGAGATTAGACAAATGTCGTCCGCTAGCTCGCCCGGTGTAGCGTCCATTCACCGAATGGTTCGGCAGCCAGGTTCGTCCGATGCGGTCCAAGAGGAAATTTTGGGTGATGCGAGCACTATAAACATAATAGATGCACACCCAGTGACGGCGGATAGTAAGCGAGAACGGAGGAAGCCTTTGAGTCCGGTTCCTAGCTCGTCCAGGTCCAGCCGGGCCGCGAGCGAGAGAGGCCCCTCTCTCGTACAACAACATCTGGGACCAGATGTTGTGGTACAAAATGTGTCTTTAGCGGAGCATACGTCCGTTGCTCGGGACGCTCCGTTGTATAAGCAGTCCGCAGAGACTGTTAAGGCTTCCTCTTCTCGTCAGCGCACATGACCGCACCTTGGCTGCGTGACCGCCGATATATTACCAGCTTCGCCGATGAAAGATTCTTCGGCGACCAGGTCACACCATCCGGCAGCCAGGGATTCGAGACCGATGGACTCTGGACGTTTGCATAGGAAAAGTATGCGGGAGCCATCTGATGCGGAGCTGCCCTCGGCGAAGCAACGAAAGACTGCGCCTCCGCAGGTCTCGACGCCGGACATTCTTGTGCAGATAGCACAGCTTATCGCAGCATCCCAGCAGCCGACAGAAACGGTGTCGGATCGTGAATTATCCGACGGCGCTGGGTCGGTACGCTCCGCCGAAGCATCGGGGGCGGACGACCGGGAACATCATGAGGTCCGACCGGATGGTGAAAGGGATACGGATGACTTGGAGCTATCCCTTTTGGAACAACATAAAGCTGCCGTCGACTTCATCCGGCACTTTCTCCCTCAAGTTGTTCCGTCGGGCCAGACTGCTGCGCTTCCGGACAAGAGAATTATAGCGTCATTGGACTCTGAATTTTTTGAGCGGTTCAGGGACATCGCTCCCGAGTTTCCGTCGCAGTCCAATAATGTTGCAAGAACATTTGAATTATTGAACGACGCTATATTTAAACTTGCTTCCAGGACGGAGAAAGCAGGTTTCTTGTCCGCTAATACTCTCAACCTGCCTTTCATTAATGCAAGGAATAAATTCAATACGGCAGGACAGGGTATACCGAGAGTTCCTCTGCGTATGGACGACGAGGCGGAAGACTTAGAGCTATCATTACCGTCGTCAGCTTCTATTCCAACCGCTGTGTTGGAAACAGCTATTGCGTCTAACAGAGCCAATTTAGATGCCTTATCTTACGCAGATCACCTTACTAAGGCGTTATCACTGCGCCTTCAGGGGAAAGAGTTTCAGGATATACAATCCTCTTTAAGACTTCTTTCAAGGGCAGTAGCTTATTCCACGTGTAACTCCGCCCTTTCAGTGGCAAATCTGGAGTTGGTTAGACGTGACGCAGCCCTAGCTACATCCACACTAGTGGATTCTAAGGTGAAGAACTCTCTTAGAGTCGCTTCGGTCTCAGGAGAACTTCTCTTTGACGGCAAGCTTTCCGCTATTTATGATAAAATTAAAAAGAAAGCTAATGATTCTCTGTTGTTCAGATCTGCTCCTAAGAAGTCGGATACAGCAGACACGAATAAGACAGGCACTTCTGGGTCTAATGCGCCCAAGAGAGGTTCCTATAGAGGTTCCGGTGCGACCTCTTGGTCTTATTCGAGAGACCGTCAGGATAGCGACTCTCGTTCGGGACGTCCTTCAGGCCGGGACAATCGGTCGGACGCCCCGAGGTCGACGAGGCGAGGTGCGGGTCGTGGAAGACGTGGTTTCTCCTACCGCAGGCCTCGCAGGTCCAAGAGGTGATGGCTTAAACCTCTATCGCGT
Organism: Pictodentalium vernedei; assembly: GCA_031216915.1. Taxonomy (NCBI): domain Eukaryota; kingdom Metazoa; phylum Mollusca; class Scaphopoda; order Dentaliida; family Dentaliidae; genus Pictodentalium; species Pictodentalium vernedei. The sequence goes on along the minus strand of CM062295.1, from coordinate 96,324,041 downwards.
TCCGGTTGGCGGAAGGTTGTCGAGCTTTTCACAAGAATGGGCGTCGATTACGGACGACCCTTGGGTGAGAGGAGTGACTTCGGAAGGTCTAAAGATATCCTTCAAACGAAAGCCTCCATTAACTCGAAGTCCAAAGTGGACTCATCTTCCGTCAAATCCACAGAAAAGAGACGCTCTGTTATCAGAGGTGCAGTCTCTTTTAATGAAGAACGCGGTAGAGGTCGTAGAAAACCAGGAATCTCCGGGATTCTACAGCCATCTGTTTCTGGTTCTGAAACCAGACGGCTCGTTCCGTCCAGTCATAGATTTGAGCTGGATAAACAAGCTGATCGTCGCTCCGAAGTTTTATATGGAGACGATTCGATCGGTCAGAGCAAGTATTCGGGTGAACGATTATGCAACGAGCATAGATCTCAAAGATGCGTACTTTCACGTCATGGTACATCCGACATTCCGAAAGTATCTACGCTTCGCAGTCCTAGGAGTGGTGTATCAATTCCGGGCGATGTGCTTCGGATTGAATCTAGCACCCTGGGCTTTCACTCGGGTAATGAACTCGGTAATGATCTACTTCCGAGCTCATTCGTCTGTGGTAACGTCGGCCTACCTGGACGACATTCTTCAGAGGTACGGCAACGAGTTAACGCTTCAGAACGATGTTCAGAATCTTCTTCTATTGCTCCGACGTCTCGGTTTTATAGTAAACGAGGAGAAGTCGGATCTGGTGCCGTCCAAGTCATTCACTCATCTGGGAATGAGCTTCGAGACGCACAACAATCTCGTTCATCTGCCGTTAACCAGAGCGAAATTAGTCAGTTGTTACGCTCGCTATTGTCTGCACGCAGACAAAGTCACGGCGAGAGAATTTATGAGACTGATAGGTCTGTGCGGAGCCGCCGCGGATCTCATTCCGATGGGGCGGTTACGCACACGTCCTCTTCAAATTTTCCTGACTCAGAATTGGAGTGTGAAAATTCATTCGCTCGATGTAGACGTTCTCTTGTCAGATCAAGTGAAACAAGAGATACAGACTTGGGCAAACATTCAGTGGTTAACTCAGGGAGTTCCGCTGCAGTTCCGCTGCAGTTGCCGGATCCGAGTTTTACCGTTATGACGGATGCCAGTCAAACAGGTTGGGGTGCATCATTAATCCCAACGGATTCGAGATGCCAGGGTCTTTGGGATCCGCAATTCCTGTGCAAGCACATAAACATCAAGGAAATGATGTCAATTTGGCTTGCGTTACGTCACTGGATGGACATTATTCACGATGCTCATGTCCAAATCCTATCCGACAATACGACAGTAGTGGCGTATATACGGAATCAGGGAGGCACTGTTCAATCTAACGGAAAGAATCCTTCTGTTTGCATTAGAACATCACGTTCTTCTTTCGGTCCGTCACATACCGGGTCGTCTGAATGTGCTAGCAGACTCCCTTTCACGAAAGGGTCGCTTGTTGCCGTCGGAGTGGACTCTCAACAAACAAGTATTCAATCAGATTTGCTACCAATGGGAACGGCCTATGATAGACTTATTTGCGACACATCTCAACAATCAGTTGCAGACGTATGTGTCTCCGTGTCCGGATCCAAGAGCTTTTGCAGTAGACGCTCTGTCGATCCCTTGGGACGGAATGATAGGATATGCGTATCCTCCAGCGCCGTTAATTCAACAAGTATTGCTAAAGATAAAACAATCTCAATGCAAGATTCTGTTGGTAGCATCTCTGTCGCCATAGAGACCGTGGATAAATCTACTCAGGTGTCTGTTGTGGGACCTACCGCGGAAGCTTCCTCCACGGGAGGATCTTGTTTCGCAGGGGAAATCGCGCCAACTCCATCACAACCCGCAAGGTCTCAACCTTCACGTTTTTCCGTTGTGCGGTCCTTCTTGCATGGCAAGCACTTTACAGGACGAGCAGTGGACGCGATTTCTAACTGTAGGAGGACCTCCTCTTCGCTAAACTATGCGGCTAAGTGGAAGGTTTTTCGTCGTTGGTGTAGGGATCATTCTGTAGATATATTCGATCCCTCTATACCAGACATTGCAAACTTTCTAGTATACTTGTTTGACGAAATCAAACTGCAGCCTGTTACTATAAAGGGTTATAGATCTATGTTATCTGATACCTATGCACATCATGATAGTTTACAAATTGGATCTAATGTTTCTTTATCGAAGTTGGTTAGAAACTTTTCGATAAATAGACCCAGAACTCTTAGATTAATTCCTAAGTGGAATTTAGCTTGGGTTCTCCTTAAATTGAAGGAAAAGCCATTTGAACCTCTTGGGACAGTAGATTTCAAATTCTTATCTTATAAGACAGCTTTTCTCTTAGCTTTCTCTTCTGCTAGAAGAGTCAGTGAGCTTCATGCACTATCGGTGGATGATTCTCATTATCGTAGTGTTGGGAACACTATCACCTTCACTACTAATGTGGGTTTTTTAGCTAAGAATCAGGCTCCTAATAAATATCCGGAACCTATTGTTATTAAGGCTCTTCCGTCTTCAGACGGGCGTAGGCCTTTACTCTGTCCTGTTAGAGCTCTACGTATCTATAAACAGAGATCTCAGTTTATCAGAAAGGGACGGAAACGTTTCTTTCTGTCTTTGATGCCTAATAGAAAGGACATTTCAGTCCATTCTATTGCTAGATGGATTCAGTTAACTATCCGTACTGCTTATGAAGATTTATCTTCTTCTCAGCAGTCTGTGCTTAAGATTTCTGCTCATGAAGTAAGAGCTCTTTCTACTTCCTGGGCTTATGCTAATAGTGTTGCTATTACAGATTTAATGAAGGCTGCTTATTGGTCTCAGCCATCCACATTTACGAATTTTCATCTCAGAAATATTGAGTCCATTTCTGGAGACCTGCATTGTTTAGGTCCGTTATCTGTTGCTCAGAATGTCGTCCACTAAACAGTTGCAACTATAGTTATGCAGGCTTTCTGTTCCGGCAGTGACTCCGTCCGGCTGCCCTCTTTGCTCTGGGCTATTTGACCCAGGGCAAGGGGAAGGGGGGGGGGGGGGGGGGGGTGTTCCCTTAGGTCACCTGCTTTATAGTGAAAAGCAAGGGAATGCCTCCTCCAAGTCAGTATTTCTGAGTCACTTCCGGGATGGTTTTAAAGTGTAATATTAATGTTTAAATTCATTCATGTCTTATTTTTAAAGTGTAGCTCGGTGTGAAGCATTTGTATATGTCAAGTGTCAAACGGGCTTTAATATACAATACTCGGACACTTTTAAATGACTATAAAGAGTCTCAATTCTCTGGACTACTTTATTTATTGGCTTGCTTTAAAAATAATTAGTATAAGGGTTATACTGGATGTTAATAGAGAACATGAATGTTATTGTGCTCAATTATTAAGGGTAGTGTATCTTTCTAATTTAATATTAAATAAGAAAGATACATGTAAAGCCTAATACTCCTTTTCTCCTTAAGGGGTTACCTCTTTACTATATAGTTGAGCTTATTGGATTTTCCTCTATGTCCTAGGCCCTCCAGCCTGTTTACTATTCAGCTAAGTCTGGGTCATTGGTCCAGTATAAAAATGTTAAAAAATTTATAGTAATTTATATATTTTTTATACTTACCAATGACCCAGACGGGGATGGCCCTCCCTGGAGTTGGGAACTCTTGCCTCCCCGCTGAGTACATAGCGCTGACCAGGCACTGCCAGTAAGAATGATAATTGGCGCCAATTTCGGGACGTCTGCGTCACTGCGCATGCGCAGTAGTGGCGTAGTATGGAGGTCCTTTAGGACATGATTTCTTTTTGTTTTGGATGCAAATTTTGGGGATTGGGGGGCAAAATTTGTGTTTGGCCCTGGTTTTGTTAGAGTTAGCACCAGCTAAGTCTGGGTCATTGGTAAGTATAAAAAATATATAAATTACTATAAATTTTTTAACGTTCTTCAATTTCCATGAAAAAATGTTGCCGCGGCCAATGTTCTAAGAACTTAGTTTAGTCAGACTTCAATATTTCCCTTTGGCACACCATACAGGGCACATTTATGATTGGATTGCTTTAAAACCTGGCATGCTTGTTTAGTGTGACCTCCAGATGGGAGCTATCGATTTTCTTCAATTTCCGTCAAAAAATGTTGCCGCGACCAACGTTCTTAGAACTGAGTTTAGTCAGACCACAATATTTCCCTTTGGCACACTTTACAGGGCACATTTATGATTGGATTGCTCTGAAACCTGGTATGCTTGTTGGGGTGACCTCTAGATGGGAGCTATCAATTTTTTCCATTTCCGTCAAAAAATGTTGCCACGGCCAACGTTCTTAGAACTTAGTTTAGTCAGAAGACCTCAATATTTCCCCTTGCCACACCCTACAGGGCACATTTACGATCGGATTGCTTTGAAACCTGGCATGCTTGTTTGGGGTGACCTTTAGATGGGAGCTATCGATTTTCTTCAATTTCCTTCAAAAATGTTGCCACGGCCAATGTTCTTAGAACTGAGTTTAGTCAGACCACAATATTTCCCTTTGGCACACCTTACAGGGCACATTTAAGATTGGATTGCTTTGATACCTGGTATGCATGTATGCAGAGTCAAGCTGAGCTATTGCCATCACTTCTCGTCTGTCGACGTACGTACATATGTACGGTTGTACGTACGTATGTTAGTACATACATCCACAATTTCCTTTGGCACACCTCACAGGTCGCATTTATGTTCAGATCGCTTTGAAACTTGGTATGCTTGTTTGGGGTGACCTCTAGATGGGAGCTATCGATTTTTTTCCATTTCCGTCAAAAAATGTTGCCGTGGCCAACGTTCTTAGAACTTAGTTTAGTCAGACCTCAATATTTCCCTTTTGCACACCCTACAGAGCACATTTATGTTTCGATTGCTTTGAAACCTGGCATGCTTGTTTGGAGTGACCTCTAGATTGGAGCTATCGATTTTCTTCCAATTCTGTCCGGCAAAAAATGTTGCCGGTGGCAACGATCTTTGAACTAAGTTTAGTCAGGCATCAATATATTCCTTTGGCATGCCCTACAGGGCACATTTATGATCAGATCGGTTTGAAACTTTGTATGCTTGTTTGGGGTTATCTCTAGATGGGAGCTATTGATTTCCGTAAAAAAATGTTGCCACTGGCAATGACCTTCAATGAACTTAGTAAAAACTTAGAGCAGTAAAAACTGTTGCTGTTAGCAACAATCTTTGAATTTATTGAATTGTGCATCAACATTCTTTGACATGGCCTACAGGCCACATTTATCATAGGATTGTTTTTGAACTTGGTGTGCTCATTAGGCAAGAACTTTAGATAACAGCTGTTGATTAGTATTCATTTCTGTGAAAAAAGTTGCCATTTACTATAACCTCTGAACATACTGCATTTGTGTATCAACATTCTTCCTTTAACCAGTCTTATAGTTTACATTTAAAAATGCATGGATTACTCTGACGTTGTGCACACAATGCTGTTATGTTGAAATTTCATCATATAACATTGGTACCAATGATCTTCAATTTTGCCATTTCATTTATAACTTACCAAGTTCAAGTTTTTAAAGTTGAGCTACAGTGTCATTGGCACTTTCATTGAGAATAGCGCTGGCCGGTTTTGGATGTTACGTTGGGTAAAGGGTTAAGCCCCAATAAACAAATAAATAATTGATTAAAAAACTTATAATTTATATTTAGTTGCTGAAACGGTTGGGTAATTTAGCAATCTGAATGTAATTGTCAATATTTAATGCACATTGATATAATAGGTAGTTTGTACTCCATTCAGATATTTAAAATAGTTTATGATATACATGGTTATTGTGGTATTTTTTTGAAGGCTGTTAATTTCAAATACTGGGCAATCTTAATTGTATACATTGTTAACTGTGCTCCTGAGACTAAGGATGGAATGCATGTCCTTGCACATTCTTAGCATACCACCATACTAAACTTTCATTTTACTGAAAATATCACAAAATAATTGAGAATCTCGACAAGTAAGAATTTTGTGCAGTGTACAGAGAGAACTCAGAATGGAGGGATGATGTAATTTTTGTGTTTTCTATAATCGATGTACCTATTAAGGCTGTCACTATTGATCGAAAAATCGATCAACCTTCGATTGAGGTCATAATCGACGATTTATTTCAATGATCGATTATTTGACTGGACATGTGCTGTCATACTACCTTTTTGTTAAACAAAGGGGAAATATTGATTATTCAGTCCAGGGCTTGCCTTGAGTCAGGGCCGATCGGCCCCGGCCCCGAGATTGGCCCCTTCTCGGGGCTTTTTTTTCGGCCCAGACTCTTTTTTTTTCTGTCTTGGCTCCCGAAATCTCAGTGTTGGTAGGTTTGGTCAACGAAATTTTGCGAGATTAATTTTTCCATTCACGTCTCCTTCACACAAGTGTGATTACAATAGAAGCAGCAAATAACAGATAAAATAATAATACAAACTGTTTTTGTCGGATTCGAATTAATATCCACCAAAATCCGCATGAAAACTGAGAAAATCCCAAGATTAAACAAAACAAAAAAAACAAAACACATTTACGAGACTTCGAAAGCACGCTTGTCAACGAATGGGGGAATTCCCTTCAATCCCACAATATTATGCGCAGGTACATCCGATCCTAACATCTGAATAAATGCAACACTAGACACAGAAACTGCCATCAAAGTAAATATACAAAATAAAATAAAATGTGTACCTGTGTCTACGTGGAGAGGTGGGGGGCCTGGTGGGGGGGGGGGCACATTCCATTTCTGAAATATCCAAAGCTGTGGGGAATTTTCATAGATTGAAATTATTTAAACGGTAAACTGAAATGTTTTTTTTTTCTTTGAGACAACCCGTGCATCGAAAATACACACCCCAAATATGTACGAAACGTCCTATAATTTTATCAACAAAAAATCCAAAATGTCTATGTAATACTACGAAACATCCAGCACCCACATGATGGGTCCAAGTCGTTTCGTCCCCGGGATATTTTTTTTCTAAGCAAAAGCAATCAACTAAGATCGCCGTTGGAAAGAATGTAACAACATAAAATTACCTCAAAAGGCCCCGACCTCAATATCTGGGGGACTTTTTTCAGGCCCCCAGCAGGCCCCAACCTCACCATCTGGGGGACTTTTTTTAGGCCCCTACCATTTTACTCAAGGCAAGCCCTGGATTCACATGCTATTGTTTCACATAAAGGACCTATTTCGACAACAAATGTGTGTGTGAACAGGGTTAAAACATAAAACCAATATATAGCTTCAAGTCGTAGCACCACGCGAGTTAAAGTTAGCCGAAACCCAGTCATCATCTTATGCGTGATCACTCATTTGAATTTGACCCTAGCTTTCAAAGTGTTCAAGTGTCAAACACCAATAAATAAGAGTAAATAAATAAAATAAATCCCTGGAAAGATTGAGCCTCCAAGGGAAAGCATTTTCACACTGAACAGGGGCTGAATCATCATCATTCATGGGCCGAACTTTCCGGTTCCAGCATCACAGGCTCACTGCCATTATCGGTGATAACAATTTAACAAAAATAACATAACACTCAATATTGCCTTACTGTCAATGGCTACATTGTATTCCTTGCCAATAAGACATCGTCAAGTGTTGAGTTGTTTTTGTTTTTATCAATTTGATACTTGATAATCAATTTTAACATACGGAAAGTAAAGAGGGAAAAACTTCGAAATGCCATGTTATTTTTAAAGTATGATGATTTATTTTGTTCTCCGACGTATCGCAACCGGAAGTTTCATTTCCACGTGTAAAGCTTTGGTGACTTGACATTCCCTAAGGCTAAATTCATAATCATTACACATTGAGCGCGGATGGGGCCATTAGTGAGTTTAGTATGCATTTTTCTATGATTTGAAATTTGAATCTATGCGATGTAGATTCTGTTTGGTCCAGTTTTTCAAGGTTTGGTGTTTGTTTGCTTCATTTACGATTAGGATATTTTAATTTTTAATCCCTCCCAAGTTACATCATAGACAAAGTCCTAGGAAACAAGGCAGAAATATTAACCATAAATAATCGAATAACCGTCGATTTTTATGACAAAATAATCGATTATGAAAATTCATAATCGTGACAGCCTTAGTACATATTCTCAATATGTGTTTCAATTACCATTGATACATAACTTGTGTGTGTTTACATTGTGGATTAATGGATGTGCTTGTAGGACAGATGCCTAAATAGTACATGTGATGTGCATAAAGTTGCCTACATTTGGGGTGTTTATGTACAGAAGTTCCTTAGTTATGACCTGAAAACAGTTTGAAATGCCACATATAAGATGTAGGCATCTGTTCTCCATTAGCGCCTCCATCAATCTGTGATGTAGATATGATATGCCATCATATGTAAGGCTGTCGCGAATATTCGATAACTCGACTAACAGTTGACTATTGTGGTAGTCGACTGTTTTTATTTTTTTTACACCGGTGTAGTATGATATCTTCCCCCTGTATATCTCCTCCTGCCCCAGGGGAGGTGGGGGGGGGGGATAAACCAGTTTATCTTCCCCCCACGGGGGAAGATAAACTAGTTTATTCCCCCACCTGGTTTATCTTTCCCCACCTGAATTTTTTTACCATTCCATTTAATCACAGATTTTTTTTTCGATTTCGCTTCCTTACCTTGGTATGACAGAATAGTAATTAAGAGCACATTGAAAAACCTGATATCCTGACCAGTTTATCTTACCCCCCACCTGAACTTGAAGTTACCTAAAAATTCATTTTTTTTTATCTCAAACCACAATTTTGAAGAGAATGTCAATATTTTCCATGTTTAAGACTCTTTTGCAGAAATTGTTAACAGATAATTCTTCAGGTGGGGTGGGGAGGGGAGGGGGAAGATATCCTGACCAGTTTATCTTACCCCCCACCTGAACTTGAAGTTACATAAAAATTCATTTTTTTTTACCTCAAACCACAATTTTGAAGAGAATTTCATCAATATTTTCTATTTTTAGATTCATTTGCAGAAGTTGTTAAGAGATAAATCTTCAGATGGGCTGGGGGTGGTGGAGGAGATATCCTGACCAGTTTATCTTATCCCAACCTGAAACTTCATTGAGGGCTTTGTTGATTCTATTAAGTGCTAGATGTTTTGTTTGAATTTGATGCTGTAGTTTACATGTTTTTTATTGTTATGATAATAAAAGTTCTCAACCGAAAGATGTTTTTTCTTTATTCACTCAAAAATTATCTTACCCACCCCACACCTGAGTCACAAAAGGTTGGTTTTCTTCTGATTTTTTTGCTATATTTTCCATTCTCAAGATTCCTGTGCTTAAGTTGCAAAATGTGACAAATATATTTGGATGGGGTGGGGAGGGGGATCACGGTTAGGTTATGACTCCCCCATCCCCCAAACTGACATTCAAAGCTGTAAATCATTTATTTTTACACAGTATACCAATGGCCCAGACATAGCTGGTGCTAAACTGCTAACTCTAAAATATCTAGGGCCAAACACAAATTTTGCCCCCCAAACCCCAAAATTTGCATGCAGAACCGAAAATTAGAAGTCCTAACTGGTCCTCCATACATTTACCCTCTGCATATACGCAGACGTCAGGAAGTGACCGGAATTGGTGCCAACATCATTCTTTGTTTGGCCCTTGTCAGATAACAACAAACTGACTTTTGTGCTTTTTGGATCTCAATTAATAATGATGCCAGACACAAATCAAGGGTTAAATTGGTGGATCCAAGGACACAATTGGATGGAGGAAGGAAAAAACGGTTTGAAAACGGCTGTAATTTTATAATATTTATAAAAATTAGTTCATGTTCCCTAATTTCGGGACATGAGCCTGACATCATCATTGTTGATAATGATTTTTCCACTGTATTCCTTCCCTAACCTGCCTTGATCCCCTCTGTTAAACTCCCAAGCTTTTTGGCTTGTGTTTTTTAAATTTTTTATATAAAACGTCTTGGGAGTTTAACATGTTGTACAGACAGTTTTTTCTGTATTTCCCCAGGGTTACGTCCTCACCCTTAGGGTGTTTAGGCGTTTTTAGTCATGCATCATACTTCCAATGTATCGTTTTTTCTTCTGATGAAGATCTTGCCTTACATCGGATAGTTCCAAAATCTGTTACTGACTTTGGGCCGTGTTGCCTGGGGTCTCGTTTCCGTTTTTTAGTTTGACGTTGTTTAAATTAGCAACGTTTGTTATTTATATGTAGGTTCCTATTTCTGATATGGTAGGTCTGTTGTAAGATGCATTATACAGTCCCGTAGTGTGGCAGTTAATTTTTGGGAGGAAAAAATTAATTTTGTCCACACTTGGGCTCTTTTGGGATACATTTGGGCACTTCGTTACCTTTGGGAACTTGGGCTATTGTTAAAATTTTTCAAAAATTTTTTTTTTGGTGTAATCTATTTTTCGATTTATATTTTGAATGTTTTTGTTATGTATCTCTTTATTTGTATTTAATGTGGAATTGGTGGGAGTACAATTGACTTAGTCTGCTTCATTATGTAAATATTGCTCTTTAAGCAAGGTGAGGAAGTTGTTCCTCTTATTTTCTTGTAGGTTGCCTTGCTTATAGTCGATGTACTACTAATTTTTGCTCATATGTGTCGCATGGGATGACAATCCCGTGGGAACCCCGGGAAATAAAGCAGTGCTTGTTTACTGTGGTAAACAAGCTCTTTTTCACTGGTAAAATAGGACCCAGTCACTAATGCTTAGGGTGCGAGTCCTCTAAAATAGGCAACATGGGGTATAAACAATCGACTGGCCTGACTTTATCTCCATGTTGTGGTCATGATTAGCCATTGTGCAAAAGTATGTGACCTTAAACAGCAAAAAATAAATAAATAAATAATGGGATGACAAACGTTGCTGACGGGTGTCACACTACGTTGTTAGCGAGGGACCACTGCCGGTCCTCTCGTTATGAGAGGCTGCCACCGGTCCTCTCACCCTAGGTCGCTCTAGTTTATTAGTTTATATTTACAGAGGAACTAGAACATGGTGATGTTTACGTGATGCCGTCAGATAGTGTGCATCCGTCGTCACATTAATTAGTCAGTCAGAGCTAACAGCGAAAGTGCTCATGAATATTAGACAGGGCAATAAACCACAGTGTGGTTTCAAATCCCTGTTGCCAGCTAGCTCGACCGGTGAAGTGGTACACTGCCTGAGGGTACCGTGACGCCGGGTGTGTCTGTTGCAGTCCAGGAGAATGGAAAGGGTAGAACGAGCACTATAATATAAAATCAATGTAAGGCTCACCCTGCGACGACAGAAAGAAAGAAGCCAGCAAGTTCAGCAAGAAACTTGGCGAAGTCTGAAGGGCCACGAGCGAGAGAGGGCCCCCTCTCTCTTTTATTATAATATCTGGGGCCAGATGTGTTCAATCGGAACCTGCATCAGTCGGAGTATACGTCCACACCTCCCATCCGGGATGCTCCGTTCAGTTTACAGCCGGGGTTGGCTATAATTACGGCTTCTTCAATGTCTACCAAGCACACACCAAGCACCTTGGCTACGTGACTTCTGATATCCAGCCTGCATCGCCGAGAAAGTCACTCTTCATCAGTGAAGTCACACCTTACAGTAGCCAAGGAGACAAGGCCTCATTTATAGGGACGTCCGCAGAAAAAAGCCATCTCGGACACACTGTCCCAGGAGCAGCCGGCAGCCATGCAACAGAAGACCGCTGCCCCTTAGGCCTCCATAACGGACTTGCTGTCGCAGATTGCGCAGCTCATCGGAGCATCCCAGCAAATGCAGAAGCAGACTACGGCAGTCTCAGAACTTGAGCTGTCAGAAGGTGCTGGGTCAGTCCAGTCATCTACGCGTTCAGATGCCGATGACCGTGAGTATAATCTGATTCAGTTGGAGGATGAAAGGGATTTGGAGGAGAATTACCCTTCCCTTTCGGAACAACAGGGTGGCGATAGTGCTTATGCATCTATACTTCCCTGAGTTTGTTCCTGGGAATCAGAATGCTGCGACAGCTCGAATATAGCACTATTCAATAACTTAGACGAGGCCTTATATATCAGGACATCCGGAGAAAGTGCCGTCTCGTACATACTGTCCTGGGAGCAGCCGGCGACCAGAAGACCGCTGCTCCTTAGGCCTCCGTTACGGTTTTGCTGATGCATATACGCAGCTCCTCGCAGCATCCAGCAAGTGCAGTAGCAATCGACGGCAGTCTCAAAATCGGAGCTGTCGCATGGTGCTGGGGCGGTCCAGTTATCTGCGCATTCAGATGCCGTTGACCGTGATTTCAACTGATTAAGACAAATGATGAAGGGATATGGAGGGGTTTTACCCTCCACAATCGGAACAACACAGGGTTGAGAGGATTTATTCCATCAACACTACCCTGAATGTGTTCCAACAAATCAGAATGCTGCGTCTATTTACAAGAAACTGTTAGAGGTGTTGCACCCTCAATTATCCGGAAAAAGAGAAGGAATGTCTTTTCAGATAAAGTATAGACAGGTGTCGCAAGCTTTTGGCCTTTTAGAGGACTCCACATTCAACTTTCCAGTGGAAAGAAGTAAGGCGGTTTCTTGTCATCTTCTTCTGTAGTTCCGCTGGTCGGAAAACAGTGAAGATGTATTGAGAGTTCCTCTGCGTTTGAATAAGTAGGCTAAGGACCTAGCTATGGCCTTACCTTCGTCATTCATTATTCGCTTGGTCACAATTGAGACAACATTTATTCATTCAGAGCGAATTTAGACACACGGTATTACGCAGATCACTGAACTCTGACACTACGTCTCTACGGAAAGGAATTGGAGGACGTTTGTACCTCATTTAGAGTCCTTTACAGGGCTATATATTTAACACGTATAACTCAGTTTTAACAAGTTGCTAATTCGGAATTAAATAGACATGACAGAGCCCTTGCGTTGTCATCCTTAATAGATGACAAGGTGAAAAACTCTCTTAGAGTCACTCCAGTTTCCGGACACTAAGTTTTTGACGATAAGCTTTCATTGGTTTATGAACAAGCTACAAAGAAAGCATCAGTACTCTGCTCCTTATGTTGACGTATATTTGACACGTATTAGCAGAAAGGAGTAAGGGAGGACGTCCTAGACAGAAGGTCGCAGTTTAGGACTCCTGGTGAGGGTATGGTTGACTCTCCTATAATTACTCTAGGGATCGTCATATAGCAACTCGAATACGGGGCTTACGTCTGATCGAGACTTCCGGTCAGATGCCCCTCAACTGCAGGGTCGAGGCTGTTCGTGAAGGAGATGCAGTTCCTCCTTCCGTAGGCCTTGCAGGACGTCCTAGACAGAAGGTCGCCTATAAGGTCTCCTCGTGAGGGTATAGTTTACTCTCCTATAATTACTCTAGGGATCGTCATATAGCGACTCGAATACGGGGCTTACGTCTGATCGAGACTTCCGGTCAGATGCCCCTAAACTGCTGGGTCGAGGCTCTTCGCGAAGGAGATGCAGTTATTCCTTCCGTAGGCCTCACAGGTGCTATGGATGTGAGTTAGGACCTCTGTTGTTTTGCGGTTGACAGATGGTTATCAAGATGAGCATCAATCTGGATAACTGTTATGGAGACTGGTAGTTCAGTTGTGTGGTTTCGGAAGGCCTGCGGCTATCTTTCCGAGAGAACCACAACTAATTAATGTCTGATGGACAATGCTTCCATCTAATCCTTGCATAAGAGTCTCTCCAATTGGAGGTAAAGGTTCTCTTGACAAAGATGTTAATAGAGGTCATCGAGAATCAAGATTCTCTGGAATTCTGTAGCCACCTGTTACTTGTACCGATGCCTAAGAGCTCATTCCGACAGATAATAGACTGGAGCTTGTTAACAAGTTTATCAAAGCTCTAAAAGTTTATTTATGATTATCATTTAGTCGGTTAAAATGAGTGTTCAAGTGATTGACTATGCTATAAGCATAGATCTAAGGATAGCTTTGGTCTGGAGATAGCGCCCTGCATTGTCACTCGAATATTAACTTGGTAATGTCTCATAACAATCTGGTTCGTCTGCCATATCCAGAACAAATTAGTTTTATGCGACTGATGGAGATGTGCTGAGTGGCTACGCATCTGATTTAGATGGGTCGCTTATGCACATGCCCCCTCCAGTTATTCTTACACAGAACTGCAGTGTGACAACGCATTCGCTCAGGACCAGTATTGTTTTAACGAATATAGTAAACAAAAAGGTCCATATTGAGGCAGATTTTCAGTGGTTAACTCATTAGTTCCGCTGCAACTGCCAGTTCCGGCTTTCACGATTATGACGGGTATGAGTCTATAGTTTAGCCCTGAGTCCTTCAGACTATAATTGCAGGGGTCTGAGACCCTCGGTTCCTGTAGAAACACATAATCATCAAGAATGATGTCAATATTGTTAGTGCTATATCAATGCGTTGATGCTTGTTCAGAGTTTGTTGAACAACTCAATAGTGGTAGCGTACATCAGGAACCAGGGCGGCACCCATTCACTTTTGTTATAATACCTAACGGAGAATCATTTTCATGTCTCTCTGTCCATCATATACCGGGTCCTCTGAATGTACTAGCAGACTCGCTCCTCAGAAAGGTCGCCTGTTTCATATGTATGGATGCTCAACATGCATTTATTTGTACAGTTTTGTTACCAGTGGGATCACCACCCCATGATTCTTTAGTTTGCGATGCACAATTGTTACCGTCATTTGTGTCACCATGCCTGTGTCGCCATGCCCAGTTTATTGAGCGCAGGCAGTAGACGCTCTGCAATTCATGGGGAGGAATAATAAGATATGCATATCCTTCTATTCATTTGATTCAATAGCTTATGTTTAAGTTTAAACAGTGAATCCAACCAATCTAACCCTGCCTGTGCTGCAGTGCGGAGTTACGATGTTGGGGAGCTGGCAGCCTCTCGGTGGTTCTCTCCGGGTACTCCGGCTTCCTCCACCCGTAAAACTGTCATGGTCATGATTAGCCATTGTGCATAAATATGTGACCTTAAACATCAATAAATAAATAAACAGTGAATCCTGCTGGTAGCACCTCTGTTGTCACAAGAATCTTTGATCAATATTCTCAAGTGTCGGTTATGTGACGCTCCCCAGAAGCTTTCTCCCAGAGAGGGTCTTCTTTCAGTGGATGTTTTATTCTTCACGTTCCCCTCCGTCTATAGTAGCATATGGAGTCGGTTAGACGTGAGAGAACCATTTCCCCACACTCAGACACTTCCTTATGTGTTATAAGCAATTACCAGGCAAGACGTAGTTCTCTTCCTGCAAGCTTTATTATTGTAATACATGCATTTTATGCATTTATGTAGTGTTCTGTGGCGACCTCATGGGCTCATCTGCTTTTTATTTTAATTAATGCCCTATTATTTTGGTTGATTTGTTATATACAAGCGTTTATTTATAAATCATCACAATTAAATTGCTACTCTTGAGTACCTCGCAGACTGCATAACCAGTTAACTGGTATTCAGATGATTACATGCTAATATATATGTGATCGCGCATTATTATTATTAGGCTAATGCTTATTGTATTCGGTGGACCTTGAAATAATAATTTATTTTGGGGGTGGTCCGTGTAGGAGCCTGTTAATCATAACTTTGTACATCTCTAGACCCAAGTTTCTATTTTGTTTGGTACTCATATTACACGTGCTTTTACGATCATAGATATCGGATTATTCATGTTGGAGAGTGTTGTTACTGGAATTTATTGTACAGTGGCCGCCTATGGTTCATGTAGGAAGTGTGCTTTCTCTTCAGGAATCGTTCAGTGTGGTTTGATTACAAGGTGAAAAACTCTCTTAGAGTCACTCCAGTTTCCGGACACTAAGTTTTTGACGATAAGCTTTCATTGGTTTATGAACAAGCTACAAAGAAAGCATCAGTACTCTGCTCCTTATGTTGACGTATATTTGACACGTATTAGCAGAAAGGAGTAAGGGAGGACGTCCTAGACAGAAGGTCGCAGTTTAGGACTCCTGGTGAGGGTATGGTTGACTCTCCTATAATTACTCTAGGGATCGTCATATAGCAACTCGAATACGGGGCTTACGTCTGATCGAGACTTCCGGTCAGATGCCCCTCAACTGCAGGGTCGAGGCTGTTCGTGAAGGAGATGCAGTTCCTCCTTCCGTAGGCCTTGCAGGACGTCCTAGACAGAAGGTCGCCTATAAGGTCTCCTCGTGAGGGTATAGTTTACTCTCCTATAATTACTCTAGGGATCGTCATATAGCGACTCGAATACGGGGCTTACGTCTGATCGAGACTTCCGGTCAGATGCCCCTAAACTGCTGGGTCGAGGCTCTTCGCGAAGGAGATGCAGTTATTCCTTCCGTAGGCCTCACAGGTGCTATGGATGTGAGTTAGGACCTCTGTTGTTTTGCGGTTGACAGATGGTTATCAAGATGAGCATCAATCTGGATAACTGTTATGGAGACTGGTAGTTCAGTTGTGTGGTTTCGGAAGGCCTGCGGCTATCTTTCCGAGAGAACCACAACTAATTAATGTCTGATGGACAATGCTTCCATCTAATCCTTGCATAAGAGTCTCTCCAATTGGAGGTAAAGGTTCTCTTGACAAAGATGTTAATAGAGGTCATCGAGAATCAAGATTCTCTGGAATTCTGTAGCCACCTGTTACTTGTACCGATGCCTAAGAGCTCATTCCGACAGATAATAGACTGGAGCTTGTTAACAAGTTTATCAAAGCTCTAAAAGTTTATTTATGATTATCATTTAGTCGGTTAAAATGAGTGTTCAAGTGATTGACTATGCTATAAGCATAGATCTAAGGATAGCTTTGGTCTGGAGATAGCGCCCTGCATTGTCACTCGAATATTAACTTGGTAATGTCTCATAACAATCTGGTTCGTCTGCCATATCCAGAACAAATTAGTTTTATGCGACTGATGGAGATGTGCTGAGTGGCTACGCATCTGATTTAGATGGGTCGCTTATGCACATGCCCCCTCCAGTTATTCTTACACAGAACTGCAGTGTGACAACGCATTCGCTCAGGACCAGTATTGTTTTAACGAATATAGTAAACAAAAAGGTCCATATTGAGGCAGATTTTCAGTGGTTAACTCATTAGTTCCGCTGCAACTGCCAGTTCCGGCTTTCACGATTATGACGGGTATGAGTCTATAGTTTAGCCCTGAGTCCTTCAGACTATAATTGCAGGGGTCTGAGACCCTCGGTTCCTGTAGAAACACATAATCATCAAGAATGATGTCAATATTGTTAGTGCTATATCAATGCGTTGATGCTTGTTCAGAGTTTGTTGAACAACTCAATAGTGGTAGCGTACATCAGGAACCAGGGCGGCACCCATTCACTTTTGTTATAATACCTAACGGAGAATCATTTTCATGTCTCTCTGTCCATCATATACCGGGTCCTCTGAATGTACTAGCAGACTCGCTCCTCAGAAAGGTCGCCTGTTTCATATGTATGGATGCTCAACATGCATTTATTTGTACAGTTTTGTTACCAGTGGGATCACCACCCCATGATTCTTTAGTTTGCGATGCACCAGAACAATTGTTACCGTCATTTGTGTCACCATGCCTGTGTCGCCATGCCCAGTTTATTGAGCGCAGGCAGTAGACGCTCTGCAATTCATGGGGAGGAATAATAAGATATGCATATCCTTCTATTCATTTGATTCAATAGCTTATGTTTAAGTTTAAACAGTGAATCCAACCAATCTAACCCTGCCTGTGCTGCAGTGCGGAGTTACGATGTTGGGGAGCTGGCAGCCTCTCGGTGGTTCTCTCCGGGTACTCCGGCTTCCTCCACCCGTAAAACTGTCATGGTCATGATTAGCCATTGTGCATAAATATGTGACCTTAAACATCAATAAATAAATAAACAGTGAATCCTGCTGGTAGCACCTCTGTTGTCACAAGAATCTTTGATCAATATTCTCAAGTGTCGGTTATGTGACGCTCCCCAGAAGCTTTCTCCCAGAGAGGGTCTTCTTTCAGTGGATGTTTTATTCTTCACGTTCCCCTCCGTCTATAGTAGCATATGGAGTCGGTTAGACGTGAGAGAACCATTTCCCCACACTCAGACACTTCCTTATGTGTTATAAGCAATTACCAGGCAAGACGTAGTTCTCTTCCTGCAAGCTTTATTATTGTAATACATGCATTTTATGCATTTATGTAGTGTTCTGTGGCGACCTCATGGGCTCATCTGCTTTTTATTTTAATTAATGCCCTATTATTTTGGTTGATTTGTTATATACAAGCGTTTATTTATAAATCATCACAATTAAATTGCTACTCTTGAGTACCTCGCAGACTGCATAACCAGTTAACTGGTATTCAGATGATTACATGCTAATATATATGTGATCGCGCATTATTATTATTAGGCTAATGCTTATTGTATTCGGTGGACCTTGAAATAATAATTTATTTTGGGGGTGGTCCGTGTAGGAGCCTGTTAATCATAACTTTGTACATCTCTAGACCCAAGTTTCTATTTTGTTTGGTACTCATATTACACGTGCTTTTACGATCATAGATATCGGATTATTCATGTTGGAGAGTGTTGTTACTGGAATTTATTGTACAGTGGCCGCCTATGGTTCATGTAGGAAGTGTGCTTTCTCTTCAGGAATCGTTCAGTGTGGTTTGATTAGATATGTGTATGTTATATTTTATATCACTGGTTTTCGACGTATCTGTGTACGTTGTCTGCGGTGTGTGCTTTTTACTGTGCAATATTAATTTCCAGGATCGTCGCTATAGTCGTAACTTCTGAAGTAACGTTAAGCACCATTTATTATACCCCCCACAAACAAAGTTTGGGGGGTATATAGGAATTGTCCTGTCCATCCGTCTGTCCATCTGTCCATCTGTCCGTCTGTCCATCCTTATAAGCGCAACTCCTCCTAAACCGTTTGAAGAATTTTCATGATACTTTACACAATGGAAGAACTCCATATGAAGATGTGCATGAAGCAATATAATTCCGTTCTGATATTTCCAAGTGGAGATAATCTAACTTATACATTCAGGGTATCACTTTGTGAGCTTGCTCACAGTACCTCTAGTTAATCTAGAATTAATACCTGAGTGCGTGTTCGACAATTAATTATATTGTTGTTGGGTACTGCTCTTATTGTTTCCAGAGCTCTCACCCTTTTTTATTTTTGAAGGTTTCTTCAAAAAGTGTGGGGGGGGGGGGGGGGGGGTTACCCATAATCTGGCTTAAAATGTATGTATCTTTGAAGGATGCTGTTTTTATCCGCTGTTTTATATCCTGCATATAGCTGAAATGTTGTTGTAAGGCATATGTTTGTGGGAGATTTTCTCTTATTCTCAGATACGCCATCCTAATTTTTGGGGCTTAGCCTGGGATAGCCTTGGAAAATTAGGAACTTGTCTTCATACTTACATTAAGGAATTACTTCATTGTGCTCCTTGTTTAGAATATGTCTCTTCTATTACTGTATGGAGAGACATACATGTAATTCCTAACTGTTCTACATGTAAGTTCCTTTATTATGGATTGCAGGATTGGAATTATTTCAGAAGTCTTAAGCCCTCCACCTATTTACGATTCAGCTATGTCTGGGCCATTGGTATACTGTGTAAAAATATGATAAATTTATACCAATTTGTATATTTTTATACTTACCAATGGCCCAGACGGGAAGGGCCCTCCCATGAGTGGGCATTCATACCTCCCCGCTGAATTATTTTGTAATACTCTCTTTTACAAAGAATGGTGTTGGTGCCAATTCCGGTCACTTCCTGACGTCTGCGCATGCGCAGAGTGTAAATGTATGGAGGACCAGTTAGGACTTCTCATTTTCGGTTTTGCATGTAAATTTTGGGGATTGGGGGGCAAAATTTGTGTTTGGCCCTAGATACTTTTGAGTTAGTACCAGCTATGTCTGGGCCATTGGTAAGTATAAAAATATACAAATTGGTATAAATTTATCATTTTTGGCTCATACAACCATACTGATGAGAATCTTATTCATATTTTCAAATAAAAAACTAAATCAAAATATAGGGTTTGTTGCTGCATTGTCAAGGCCAGACTAACAAGTTTTCAAATTGCCCTTCATGCTCTTTAATATAACAGAGGGAAGATAAACCAGTGTGTGTGTGTGTGTGGGGGGGGGGGGGGGGGGGGGGGGGATATACAGAGGGGAAGATAAACTGTTACACCAGTTTAACTGGTAGAGTGCTGAATTATTTTTGGTCATCAAAATTTGTTCACATATCTTTGCCTTGTTACAATTTATGGGAGAGTGCCAATAGGCACTCTCCCATAATTTGTAACAAGGCAAATCCTAACAGACTAAATAATTAAACTTCAAAGGTGATATGTAAAACATCCACTGAATATGAAGCCTTCAAGTTGTGGTACCGACACTTCATAATAAAGCCCAAATATGGACTTCCAGCACTCTACCAGTTAAATTGCACTATATAATAAGGTGAATGAACAGTAAGGTTAATATTAATCTTTGAAATGTCTAATCACAGTTACTTGTAATATCCTATGGGCTTTGCTTTCTGCACGATTGTGTACCAACATAATTTTAAAAACACTGAGCCTTGCCATTTGATCGATCTCTGGAGTTACAGCTCTATTGATCAGTGCCAAAAAGTATCTCGTTCAAATGGTGTACAATTGAATTAATTCATGGTTTGGGAAGTTATTGCAGAGTAAAGAGAATCTTCAGTCTTGTACACTCGGAACGACTCCATTGGAACAATCCAGACTGCAAAAGTGAAAAAGTTGTCACAAGACTCACTATGCAGGGATCCACTTGGGGGTACACAGGGGCCAAAATTCTGGCCTCTTTCCAAAGGGAAAAGGGTAAGTTTTTCCCAATTTGGCGTCCAAATTTCCCAGTTGTTGCCACGTATTGTCACAGGCAATTAGGATTGAATATCGCATGAACAGTATTTAAAGTAGTGCTGGACGATATTAGCCAAAATAATAATCATGAGTTGGGAGAAAGAAGGTCATGATTAACAATATTGGCTTGTGAAAGTTGTGTTTAGTCTGGTAAATAGTGTTGCTAAATTGCTATTATTCATGTATCTTAATTATATATATTTTGCTGTGGAGTTTGGAGGTCTGATATCGACTTTAGTCGATCCACTCCTGCAGACTCTTGTCATTCCTGTGTTCACTGGAATGACTAATGTTGGAGACGGGTGTTGCAGTACTTTGTTCGCGGTGAGACTCTGAGGGCAGGCCTCTCACCGAATTATAATTCATTTTGTCTGTTTCAATTTCAGAGGAGCACGAACATGGTGATGATATTCAGACACCCATCCAAGTGTGCTACCATTGTTGCGCTCCGTGGAGCATATAGAGCTAGCTGCAGTGCTCATGATTGCAAGAGTTAGGACCTTTTATTAAGGGTTTTAATCTCTTGCAAGCAGTTAGCTCGACCGGTGAAGCGGTACTCTGTCCGTGAGTGGCCTAAGAAGTGGATTGGTTCGAGCGAGCACTTTGATATAAATTGCTCACCCAGCGACGTCTGAAATAGGGAGGAAGTCAACAAGTTTCTTGTACTTGGCGACGCCTATAGACTGCGAGCAGGAGAGGCCCCCCCCCCTCTCTCTAACCTAACAGATATTTGGGGGCCAAATGTTGTTAAGAGAAACTTGCACGAGCCGGAGCATATGTCCGCCCTCCACTCGGTATGCTCTGTTTAGTCTGCAGCCGGGGTCAGCTTCAGTCACGACTTCCTCCGCTACGTTTCACACGCCAAAATGAAGTTTTCTGGTTGGAAACTTGCATGAGACGGAGCATACGTCCACTCGGGACACTCCGTCTAGTCTGCAGCTGGGTTCGGCTTCAGTCTCTGCTTCCGCACGACCGCATCCTAGCTACCCGACTTTGGATATCCAGCCTACTGCACGAAGAAGGAACTACTCTTCACCTGTGAAGTCGGATCATCCGGTAGCTAGGGAGACGAGACCTCGATCATTAGGATGTTCAGAGAAGAGATCCATCTCTGACACACCGTCCCAGGAGCAGCAAGCAGCTAGGAAACAGAAGACCACTGTTCCTCAGGCCTCGATGACGAACTTACTGTCGCAGATTGCGCAGCTGATCGCAGCATCCCAGCAAGTGCAGATGCAGTCTCCCTCAGTCTCAGAAGCTGAGCTGTCAGACGGTGCTGGTTCGGTCCAGTCGTCTGTTCACTCAGATGCAAGGGACCGAGATTCACAACTGATTCTCTCGGATGGTGAAAGGGGTAAGTAAGAGGATTACCCTTCCCTTTTGGAACAGCACAGGGTTGCGATGGATTTCATCCATCAATACTACCCTGAATTTGTTCCAACGAATCAGAATGCTGCAACGACGAGGAAGAAACCTCTGGCGTCGTTAGACACAGACTTTATCTGGACAAAGGAGGAAGTCTTTTCATTCCCGGTCCAGTCTAGGCAGGTGTCGCAGGCCTTCGGCCATATAGACGACGCCGTATTTAACCTCTCGAGCGCGAGAAGGAAAGGCGGTTTCTTAGCTACATCTTCCATAAACATACCGTTTCATGGACTACGTTCATTTAAAAACGGTTGGAGACGATGTTCAGAGAGCTCCTCTGCATTTGAATGATCAACCGGGGACCTAGATGTATCCTTGCCTGCATCATTCACTATTTGCTCATACACAATTACAAAGGCATTTTCATCAAGTAGAGCAAATTTGGAAGCAATGTTTTACGCAAATCACCTTACCAGAGCTATGGCGCAACGTCTCAACGGGAAGGAATTTGGGGACGTTTGTACCTCTCTTAGAGTTCTTTCCAGGGCATTTTGTATACCACATATAACTCCGCCTTACAGTGGCTAATCTGGAGTTAATTCAGACGTGATGCTGCCCTTGCATCATCATCACTTATACATGACAAGGTGAAAAGCTCTCTCCGAGTCGCTTCGGTCTCCGGACATACTATTTTGGACGACAAGCTTTCGTCAGCCCGTAATCAGGCTATTTAGAAAGCTTCAAGTAATCTGCTATTGAAGTCGGCGTTTCATCAACCCGCTTCAGCAGACAAGAGTAAAGGAGGTTGTTCCAGATCTAAACATCAAAAAAGAACTCCTCACGAGGGTACAAGAAGCCCTCTTACAATTATTCTGGAGGTCGTCAATATAGCGACTCAGGAAAGGGGCGCAGTTCTGATCGAGACTATTGGTCAGACCCCACTAGGCCGACAGGATGAGGTTCTTCGCAGGGAGGATGTAGTTTCTCCTTCCGTAAGCCTTGTAGGTCATACAGGTGATGTTCAAGACCTCTGTTGCTTGCCAGTTGGCGGAAGGGTATCATCTTTGCGAGAAACTGAACAGCAGTCATGGAAGATCAGTGGGTGAGAAGTGTAGTCTCGGACGGCCTACGGCTATCATTCCGAGTGGCACCCCAACTAACAAAATGTCTGCGTTGGTCAGATCTTCCGTCGGATCCTTTCAAAAGAGAGTCTCTCCTAGTGGAGGTACAGGCTCTATATTAAAGGAAGCATTGGAGGTCGCCGAGAATTAGGATTCTCAGGGTTTTTACAGTCATCTGTTCCTCGAACCGAAGCCAGACGGCTCGTTCCGACCAGTAATAGACTTGAGCTGGATAAATAAGCTTATCGTGGCTCCAAATTTCTATATGGAGACCATTTGGTCGGTAAGAGCTTGCATTCGAGTGAACGACTATGTGGCAAGCATAGATCTGAGGATGCGTACTTTCATGTCCTGGTACATCCGGTATTCAGAAAGTACCTGTGGTTCGCTGTACAAGGGAAGGAAGGTGTATCAGTTCAGAGCAATGTGCTTTGGTCTGAACCTGGTTCCCTGGGCATTCACTCGTATAATGAACTCGGTAATGTCATACTTCCGAGCTCATTCATCTTTTCACACTTACACACTTACACTTACAAGCTCAGTTCATTTTCCACCAATCGGATAATTCGAAACTTTTATCCTCCATTAAAGGTTGGGGTGCAAACCGCTAGAGGCGCTGTTTGCACCAAAACACTGCATTGTAACCTGCAAATGTGTCCAAATGTATTGATGCAATGGATTAGTTCTGTTAGCAGATTAATTAAACATTTTAAGTAACCAATTATATGAGGCTTTGTAATTTTTTTAATAAACTCTTCATAAAAGTACTTTATAAAATTTCCCAGTTTTGGTCCTCACGATGTGAAAATTCCCAATTGGAAGGGACCTGGACCCTTTCCCAATCAGGGTGTGTGAACCCCTGCTAAGTTCTGTGCACATGTAGTACAAAATTGTATAAACTTGTGTAGGAATGAAGGGAGGTTTATGTTTGAAATGTCTGGAAATTAGTCACAGAAATGAAATATTTGCACAAATGCTTTTCTTTTCAAATTCATCAGATCAGTCAGAGATATTTTGTGTTTCCATTTTATCTCAATAAAATAGTGTGTACATTCATGCATCACCAGTTTTAAATTTGAAAGTATATTGTTTGTTGAATTTATGCAACTCTGAAAATTGATTGTCACAACAACCCTAATTGTATGGTGAATGTCACCTTGTTTGTGAACCCAGTTGTCGATTAAAGCATTTCCAATCCCTTAGGACTAAATTAACTCTTCACTAAATGGATCGGTCGCATCCACTACCCGCAGTTGAAACAGAAATTTGTGACAAACCCTTATGATGTGACCCTTCATTGGAACAACCTTGTTGAGCACAGTTCACTGAGGTGGTCACATGATATGGTGGTAGTGTCAAAACACTTTTTAAGAAATTAAAGAAAAAAAAAATTAAACCCTCGAACTCTGGTGGTGCAACAGAATATTCTCAAATACCTCTGTTCTTCTCTTATTTAACTAAATTTGACAAATCTTATCTTGTTTCACAGAGCTCACTGAGCTTTGTCTAACAAACAAGGTATATTTGGTTAAATCTCAAACTGCATTTGGCCCCACAAAGTAGATCTTCTTTTTCTCAGGCAATTTTTTTGTAAAATTGCATGCGGGTGGGCGTTTTTTTTTATTTTATTTTTTATTTTTGTTATTATTTCTTTGCCATCAAAAGTTCATATTTTTGGTTTGTTTTATGTTTTAGTCCTCGTAATCTACAGAATAGCATGGGTGGTTGTGTATTTTTTTCCTTGAGTGCAAGAAGGCTTTGCAATGCCAAAGCATTGCAAAGCCTTGTTGCACTAAGGGACAAATTTATCAGTTTTATTAACTTCAGCAAAAGATCAGACATAAACCATTTAATTTTTATTATTTTTATACGTCTGTTTGAAAAATGGTTGTATTATGTAATCAGTCTGTCTGTCTGTCCACCTGTCTGTCCATTAACATTTTCGGTTTCCGACTGATAACTCCACATTACGTGTACACTCCATATAAAACCGCACTTCGCGTACCCCACTTTTTGCGTAGAAAAGTGGGGTACCCAAGTGCGGTTAGGAGAGAAGCATTACATAATCAATTAGTGCTCGACGAGAAATTTCTTCCAGAGTCTGAACCTGATTAGCAATATTAGTCTTCAGTCAGTGAATTTCTAAAACCTGCATTTCATAAAATAATGACATAAAAATATTATATCTGTCTTTTCCAGATCATTGTATCCCGGAATAATGTCCGCTTTTAAACAATTCGCCCAATATTTTTCGAGATATTTAACTTGTTTCCGTATTAAAATAAAATGTTTTGCCGATATGTCATTTGGATTCCCCCCCTGTATAATTAAAGGTAAGTTTATCGCCATCGAACATGATCTTGTCCACGATCGACAGTATAATCTCTCCACTTTTAAATCTGATCCGCCGCGCCTGGAAAAATTCTCCCATAAAATTTTATATATTTTCCTTTTTTTACAGTTGTGGCCCTCATTAACGGGGGAGGGGAGCATTCCAATGCGGGGCCATAAACTATGTGATTGAAACAAAATATGGAAATTCACTAAATTCACAACGCCAATGGCCGAATTTGGCCAGCACTCAGGCTATACAAAAATCTACATTCAAATTTTATTATGTTTAAGTTTTTGTTTCAAAAACATAGCTTATGACCCTTCATTGGAACGAGCTAGTGGATTTTGAGTCTTTCCATTGAGGGGTCCCAAGCTCTGTTTTGAGACAAAAAAAATTCAAATTTTTAGTTGTTATTAA
The DNA here is from genome assembly GCA_031216915.1 of Pictodentalium vernedei. Classification (NCBI taxonomy): domain Eukaryota; kingdom Metazoa; phylum Mollusca; class Scaphopoda; order Dentaliida; family Dentaliidae; genus Pictodentalium; species Pictodentalium vernedei. The sequence goes on along the minus strand of CM062295.1, from coordinate 96,297,933 downwards.
AGAATTTATCTTGCAAGTGCCACCTAGTCCTGTAGGCGGGTGGAGACTATTGGATCACCGGATTTATCTTCCTAGCATTTGGTATGTTTTTTCTTGGAAATAGTATGTTTATTTTCGTGGCTGGAAACTGGGTAGACTGATAACATTATGGCCAGACGCTGTCGTCTGTATGTTGGTGTTTTGGTAATAATAATTCTCCCAGCCAGCATGGGTTTCTTTTCAATAGATGCTTCAAATGCTTCGGCCCTTTGACAGATTAATAAGTAAATTAGCCTTAGAAAAGGTGTTGAACATATGACATACCAGTATACAATTATGCTCAATTAGTTACTTCTGTTCAGTGGCGTGTTAAATTAAATCCTTTGTTTGTTGTTAATCCCCAAGAAAATGTTAAAAGAAACGAAACACTTGCTATGTTTCATCATATCACATCCCCCAAATATAAAAATATTCACAGGAAACATTTTTAAAATCTCCTGAAATTTAGTGCTTGTGCGGTCTCGAGTCCAATGATATTAGCTACAAATAAGAGACTTCATTAATTGAAACTTTGGATATTTAGTGCTTAACATGATGTCTTGATCAAGTAGTCCAATAATATTAGCTATGAACACGCGTCTCATCAAGCTTTATTTATTTTTTATTATTTGTTGCTAATATTATTGCCGGGTGGACTGTTTCATTATCCACATCATAGTATGATGCCGCAACACTACCACCGAGTTAGGGTGAGAACGGTTTGAGTGTCGCCGAATTGAATAGAGCATGCGTTTTGGCCCTAATCTTTTTCAAAATCAGCCCCCCTCCCCCTCCAAAAAAAAAAGAATGGGAGCCAAAACTCGTTTTATCACCAATATCAGCTACCGCTGATATGACCGATTCCCCGGGTTGAATAAGATGTCACGACGTTGTTCTCATGACCATAAACTCAAGTAATGTATTCCTGGGTGGCGTCATTTCGTTCCCGTGGGGACACACTTCATCGATCGGAACGGTCCCGAGTTGAATTATGATACCGTGTTTTGAAGTAGCTCCAGGAAAAAGATGAGAGAAGCACGGATCGGGTTTACCCAAATTGGATCTGATCCGTGTTTTGAAGATAATCTCCCCCGTGTCTGGGGTTCCATAGCGGCTGTAGTTATCTGTACCCGTCCATTTCGGTTGAGAATCAGAATGTTTTTTTCAACAACAATGACCTCGATTTAGCGAGTTCAGACTAATTTATATCATGTAAATCCAATAGATGGAAGAGCCACACTGCTTCACGGGATCGTCAAAATTCACATTTTTTTAAAGATTTATTAGAACACAAAACGTGAATTATTGGACCGATTTTCACATTTAAAGGATTCTTTTGATCCAGAAAATTCTCTCCAAAAATATTTCAGGCACAGAAAAAGGATTTAGTGAAGAAAACTTATTATGTAAATTGCGAGGTGTTTTCCCAATCAACACTGATTAATGAGTAAATACCTGCTGTTATATAATCATACATAACGCACTCAGTCGACATTGGAATAATTTTTTTATATGGAGTGTACACGTAATGAGTTTGGATTATTTGATCTCAACCAAAGTTGGTATGTGTATTACTCAGCTAGTAATACAGGCCAAGTTCGAATATGGGTTCCGTCCAATTATCTTTACAGCCATTTTGACTTAGAATTCGACCATCTGTTAACATTTTTGGTTTCCGAGCAATAACGCCAGTTTGAATCACTTATTCTAAACCGAAGTTGGTGTAATTCAAAATGACTAACAGGCATATTTAGCTACACCTGGCTGTGCTCTTGTTTTAAGTTTTTATTGGTTATAAAAAGAGAGCATTGGCAGCCCAAAATACCATGCAGGAGGGCCTGAGAAATAGATTTTAAACTTTTTCAGGCCTTATGAGAAATATTTGCTCCTGGAAATTTTGTCATTTGACAGAGTACTGAGGGTTAAAATAACAAATTTTTGATAGGCTGTGTATTGAGTTAGGGGTTAAATCGAATCTTCTTGGTTATATCGAATTAAATCCTTGAAGCTTTAAGAGGATCCTCAGTACTTTATTCTCTAACCTGATGCAAATAACAAGCTCCATTGCTTCTGACCAAATATTTTTTATTCCCACTTCTAAGCTTGGGACGATATGCCAGTACTCAGATATGTACCGATACAGCAACCCACAATATGGGTATCGGTGCGGACGTCCAAATTTCATTGTATCGCGATACCACAAAATAGGCCGGTCACCAATCTTGAAATTCGCTCTCAACACATTCAACACATCACATTTTAGGCTTGGTTGATTTGGCCAAATCAGATACCCCGCAATTCAGAATATAACACCGGGGTACACCAGAATACCAATTATTAAATCAGGGTATTTTTCCTTTGGGTTCGCATCGCTGTTTGTGAAGCAAGATCTCCCAGGTGCGATCTAATCATAAAAATTTCACTCGCATAGTGTGATTCAATATTTTATGCGCTCATCCAACAATGTGATTCAAAAATGGTAAAACAACAGATAAACAGTGCAACAATACAGCAATTTATTATGAACGTCAGTTGGTTACGCGAAATGATAAATTTTTAGCCACCATTTTACGAGTGTTTTCAAAGCAGTTGACAAAACTTCACTCATGTTTTCTACAATGTCTGTGCCTATTAATTAGCCCCCTTGATGTGCACCAGTTATTCCTCGTAATCATCTTCCATGACTTTTTTTGTTCACGTGAATCGATTTGAAAATTGCAAAGTGGAAGTCGAACCATGAACTGTGAGAAAGAGCATGTCTCAATCACTGATGTATTTTCATTGCCAACTTACAGGACCAGGGTACTCCAGCTTTTTTATGTATTTGATAAGGTTAGTTGTCGTGATCATCAGATGACTACTTACCTATTTTTGTCATAATTACCAGCGTCTGTGACTAAAATCGTCTTTATTCTAAAACTGAAAAGTGGAAGGATGTGCCAAGACTCAGAAGGGCCACTTGGTAACTCACATCTGTAAATTTAGGGATGGGCTTATGCCCGAGTATGAGCTCAGACACGCGTGACCAGTCAGTGCAATACGTGATAGAATATGGGAAAGGGGGGGGGGGGGCTGAAGTTGATCCCCCTCCTCCCTAATGTATATGTGCTCCCCAACTATGAATTGTTGGCGCCACCATTGTCCCTGTGATCTTAACTGTAGCTTCGATACCAGGATGAATACCAAAATACATATCTAGATACATATCGTGACTCGTGCACCTAGATACATATCGTATTGTGAATTTGGTGTATCGTCCCAACCCTACCTACTTCTCTAGTAACCTTTGTAGAAAAGATCATGTAATTCTGACACAGTGTCATATTGGTCACACAAGACTAACACACTCCTTTTTGTTAGAGGGTAATATGTGACCAGAATGTATTCCTTGCCAGCAGGGGTTGACGGTGGAGTACATTCTTTTACATTGCACAGATTTTGATTATGCCAGAGGGCAGCATTCCACTTTAGGATCTCTAAAGGATCTTTTTTTATCATACGAGCCTGCACAAGATTCTCTCATTTCTTAAAGAAATCAACTTTTTTGATAAATTTTTTTAAATTACCGTATTTACTCTATGTATTGGGACAGCTAAAAATAATTATTTTCACAGGTGTCCCAATTCTTAGAAAATGGGGAAAGAACAGAGCCTGGTCTTGATTTGATGCTGAATAAACTTGTGTGTGATTCGGTTTCCATCACTATATACGAAAATCGCCGTCCAATTTTTTTTATATTTTCATTTTTTGCTTCCAAAACATAGCTTATGATCCCTCATTGGAACGAGCATATTGTACTCGTTCCAATGAGGGATAATAAGCTATGTTTTGGAAGCAAAAAATGAAAATTTTTAGTTACCCAATAATTTTTTTTATGAGTGTCGTCTGCTACTAGCGATGGGCCAACTGGAAACAAATCTCCTGAATGTCCCAAACTTTGGAGCATAAAAAAAATATAGTTTTCTGGAAAAAATGTGTGTCCCAAATCATAGAGTGTCCCAATACATAGAGTAAATACGGTACACTCTTCAAGTCTCAAACTCAACAGGTTGATTTATAACGTATTCACCTTTCTTGTATCATAACTTATTACAGTTTAAACCACCCTGCCTTTGCCATTTCTCTTCTGTCCATCGTACGTCTGTTAACTTTGGGTTTCTGTCCAATAACTAAAGAACCGCTTATTTGATCAGATCATAATTTTAGGGATTACGACTAGACAATGATTTCTTTTGATTTTGGTCCAGCTCGCCAATTCAATTTGGTCGCCATGGTGGCCATATTGAATTTGGTTTCCGTCCAATAACTAATGAATGCTGACTGGAATCATTTTTAGCTCAACTTTGACGAAGTCAAACTTGAGCTATTGTCATGGCCCGTCGTCCGTCTGTCCATCTGTCGGTACATCAACAATTGGCTATGGCTCGGGCTAGAGGTCGTATTTATGAACCGATCTTTACGAAACTTCATGTGTACCTTTGTTATGACCCTGGGACGGGAACGAGTGTTTTTAGGTGTGGTCCGAAATTCAAGATGGCTGCCAGTGGCCATTTTGTACCGATGATGCAAAAATCAGTTTTTTGTACAGAACTTCTGTATGAAAGTTCTGATTTGAATAAAGTTTTGTATAAATGTTTAGTACCATGGGATACATCACATATAATACGGGTTTTTTTCTCGTGCGTAAATTATGCAAATTAGACTGACTTTGATTTATTTAGTGTTACTTTCAGAGCTGTAAGTGCCAAGCTGCTATGGCTCTGGCTAGAGGCCATATTTATGAACCAATCTTTACGAAACTTCTTGGGTACCTTTGTTATGACCCTGGGACGGGAACGAGTGTTTTGGGGTGTGGTCCGAAATTCAAGATGGCTGCCAGTGGCCATTTTGTACCGATGATGCAAAAATCAGTTTTTTGTACAGAACTTCTGTATGAAAGTTCTGATTTGAATAAAGTTTTGTATAAATGTATAGTACAATGGGATACATCACATATAATACGGGTTTTTTTCTCGTGCGTAAATTATGCAAATTAGACTAACTTTGATTTATTTAGTGTTACTTTCAGAGCTGTAAGTGCCAAGCTGCTATGGCTCGGGCTAGAGGCCGTATTTATGAACCAATCTTTACGAAACTTCTGGGGTACCTTTGTTATGACCGTGGGACGAGAATGAGTGTTTTTGGGTGCAGTCCCAAATTCCAGATGGCTGCCAGCAGCCATTTTGTACCGACGATGCCGAAATCTGTTTTTTGTACAGAACTTCCATATGAAAGCTCTGATTTGAATAATTTTTTGTATGAATGTTTAGTACCATGGGATACATTACATATATTACAGGTTTTTTTCTTGTGTGTAAATTATGCAAATTAGGCTAACTTTGATTTATTTAGTGTTACTTTCAGCACTGTGAGTGCAAATCCCAATACGGCTCGGGCTAGAGGCCGTATTTATGTACCGATCTTCACGAAACTTCTTGGGTACCTTTGTTATCACTGTGGGACGAGAAGGAGTGTTTTTGGGTCCAGTCTGAAATTCAAGATGGCCGCTAGCAGCCATTTTGTTCAAAATTAAGTGCAATCAGATTTTTGCGCAGAACTTCCAAATGAAAGATCTGATTTGAATAAATTTTTGTATGAATGTTTAGTACCATGGGATACATTACATATAATACAGAGTTTTTCTCGTGAATAAATTATGCAAATTAGGGGTCTGGGTGGGACTTAGAAAATTTTGGACCAAAATCCGGAAATTAGTTTTTTGGTTTTTTATGCGTTTTGGTCAATTTTAAGACAAAAAAAAAAAAAATCTTTTTACACTGAAAATTTGGGGTCCGGGTGGGACTTAGAAAATTTTGGACCAAAATCCGGAAATTAGTTTTTTGTGTTTTGATGCATTTTGGTCAATTTTAAGAAGAAGAAAAAATTTTAGTCTGAAAATATTTTGTTTGGGACTGAAAATTTCCACACAAAAATAATAATCTACAATGATTGGTCTTAATCTGTAGTCCATTACAGTCACCTTGTAATTCTTTTATTATTGTTGACTGGGCCAAAACAAATACTAATTCCTGTCATATTCATTATTCAGTTGTCTTGGTCACAGCAAGTACTAATTCCTGTCATATCCAAGTTGAGCTACAGAGTCATTGACTCTTTCATTATTTTTAAATTATGCATTGTTGGGGTCTACAGGAAGCTTCCTTTCAATGTTGAAGCAGTCAACTGAACCAATTCATTATAGCTTCCATTGTGGCCATCTTGAATTTGGTTTCAATCCAATAACTAAAGAACCACTTATTTGATCAAATCACAATTTTAGGAGTTACCTGTGGATGACTAGACAATGCTTCCTTTCGATTTTGGTCCAGCTAGCCAATTGAATATGGCTGCCATGGTCGCCATATTTTAATTTGGTTTCCGTCCAAAAACTAATGATTGCTGACTCAAATCATTTTTAGCTCATCTGGCCAAAGGGCCATATGAGCTATTGTCATCACTTGGCATCCATAAACTTTTTGCATTTTCTTCTTTGGAACCGCTGAACCAATGTGAACCATACATGGCAGGAATGGTCTATGGGACGTCCTCTACAAACGATTCTCATTTTGTTCCCGTCGGTTGAAAAACATGGCCACCAGAAGCATTCTTTGATTCTGATTGGTGGATTTTCAAAAATCTTCTCCTCTGAAAGGACAAGGCCAAATGTTTTGAAACTTCACATGGTTGATGCTTGGCACACCTACCAACGAACCTCATTTAATGTTGATCGCGTTGCAAACATGGCCACTATTGCGGCTTATATTTACTATAGAAACCCTATAGGAAATCACTTTTTAGCTCAACTTTGGCGAAGCCAAATTTGAGCTTATGCCATGGCCCGTCGTCCGTCTGGCCGTCTGTCCGTCTGTCCATCAACAATTGGATACGGCTCGGGCTAGAGGTCGTATTTATGAACCGATCTTTACGAAACTTCTTGGGTACCTTTGTTATGACTGTGGGATGAGAACGAGTGTTTTTGCGTGCAGTCCGAAATTCAAGATTGCTGCCAGCTGCCATTTTGTACCGACGATGCAGAAATCTGTTTTTTGTACAGAACTTCCATATGAAAGTTCTGATTTGAATAATTTTTTGTATGAATGTTTAGTACCATGGGATACATCACATATAATACGGGTTTTTTTCTCATGCGTAAATTATGCAAATTAGACTAACTTTGATGTTTTTTAGTGTTACTTTCAGCACTGTAAGTGCAAATGCCAATACGGCTCGGGCTAGAGGCCGTATTTATGAACCGATCTTTACGAAACTTCTTGGGTACCTTTGTTATCACCGTGGGACGAGAACGAGTGTTTTGGGGTCCGGTCCGAAATTCAAGATGGCCGATGGCAGCCATGTTGTACGAAATTTGGTGCAATCAGATTTTTGCACAGAACTTCCATATGAAAGCGCTGATTTGAATAATTTTTTGTGTGAATGTTTAGTACCATGGGATACATCACATATAATACGGGGTTTTTTCGCGTGCAGAAATTATGCAAATTAGATGAACTTTGATTTTTTCAGTGCTGCTTACACACAGTAAGTACACATGTCAATACGGCTCGGGCTAGAGTCTGTATTTATGAACCGATCTTCACAAAACGTCTTGGGTACCTTTGTTATCACCTTGGGACGAGAACAAGTGTTTCTGGGTGCGGTCCAAAATTCAAGATGGCTGCCAGTGGCCATTTTGTATCGAAATTAGGTCTAATCAGTTTTTTGTACACAACTTCTATACGGCTCAGGCTAGATGCCGTATTTATGAACTGATCTTTACGAAACTTCTTGGGTACTTTTGTTATTACCGTGGGATGAGAACGAGTGTTTTTGGGTGTGGTCCGAATTTCAAGATGGCCACCAGCAGCCATTTTGTACCAAAATTAGTGCAATCAGTCTTTTGTACAGAACTTCTGTATGAAAGTTCTGATTTGAATAAATTTTTGTATGAATGTTTAGTAACATGGAATACATCACATATAGTACGGGTTTTTTTCTCGTGCAGAAATTATGCAAATTAGATGAACTTTGATTTATTCAGTGCTACTTATACTCTGTAAGTGCACATGTCAATACGGCTCGGGCTAGAGGCTGTATTTATGAACCGATCTTCACAAAACTCCTTGGGTACCTTTGTTATCACCTTGGAACGAGAACGAGTGTTTCTGGGCGCGGTCCAAAATACAAGATGGCTGCCAGTGGCCATTTTGTACCGAAATTAGGTCCAATCAGTTTTTTGTCACAACTTCTACACAGCTCATATTTGTGAACTGATCTTCACGAAACTTCTTGGGTACCTTTGTTTTCACCTTGGGACAGGAATGAGTGTGTTTTGGGGTGCCTTTGTTATCACTGTGCTATGAGAACAAATATTTTGGGGTTCAGTCAGACCCACTGTGGGACTCAAAGATTTTTTCTAGTTTAGCATCTGACTGTCACCCACCTTTACAATACTTTACCTATACATTTGTTACAGGCAACGCTCAGTATTTATGTACAGACCGTTACAATACTTTATATGTACCTTTGTTATCAGGTCATTACCTAGATGTTTGTCATTGCTGTGTCACATACTATACATGTACATGTCTTTGTCTTGACAAGTTGAGCTACAGTGTCATTGACACTTTCATTTCTCTTCTTCTCTGGAACTACTGAGCCGATGTGAACCAAACTTGGCAGGAATGGTCTACGAGAGGTTCTCTACAACTGTTCCTCATTTTGTTCCTGTCGGCTGGAAAACATGGCAGACAGAGGCATTCTTTGATTCTGACTGGTCAATTTTGAAACATTTTCTCTTCTGAAACTACAAGGCAAAATGTTTTGAAACTTCACATGATTGATGAGTGGGGAACCCTCTACCAATGATCCTCATGTAATGTTGATCGTGTTGCAAACATGGCCACAATTGCAGCTCATAGTTACCATGGAAACCCTCTGGGAAATCACATTTTTATATGTAGTTCGGCCAGGTGATCGATTACTGGCTCTGTGGAGCCTCTTGTTATTTGTATACGCCCGTTTTTAAAAAACGGTCGTATTATAGTGTACTGCTGTCTGTCCGTCCACACTTCGTACAATAACCCGAAAATGATTCTAATAATTTTTGTGATTTTTTGGTGGAAAGTATATGTTGATGGAAGGAAGCTCCCTTTTGATTTGTGTCGCTGTCCAATTTGTCATTCCAGAGTTATGGTACTTTATTCGTCAAAATATTGGCAATTTTCCACATGTCGGACAATTTTTTCTTGAAGTTATGATCTCTATAGACATAAGATATATAAATGAAATTCAAATAATTTATTTCCAAATTAATGAACACAGTATGTTGTTGGTTATGATTATTGTACAAGAATATAAAAAAAAACTGACAAGTACACATGTATACTCGTATTGTGTGCTTCCCTCTTGTAATTAATAACAGGCGTATCATGCGCTCATGGCGCAGCTGTTTATTTAATTATGTTTTGTTAGTGTCTAGAGGAAGCTTCCTTTCAATGTTTTCCTTTCAATGTTAGACCAGTCAGATGAACCAAGATGGCCACCGGTGCCCAATTCATTATGGCTTCCATGGTGGCCATCTTTAATTTGGTTTCCGTCCAATAACTAATGAATACTGACTCGAATCAATTTCATTTTTTAGATAACCAATTCAGTATGGCCGTCATGGTAAACAGTGTCGGGAGCATATGCCACACTTTGCATTACTCTTCTTATTCAATCTTTTTTACTTCATAATTGACATGTTTATTTTCTAACATTTTCTTGCCATGATGTAGCCTTAGCTGCTGATGTGGTGTTAAGCACCAATAAATAAATAAACTCGTCAAATCACTCCATTACATAGCAATTTGTTTATTGTTAAATATATGTTAGGCCTGAAAAAATTAAAAATCTGTTTCTCAGGCCCTCCCTCATGGTCCTATTGGCTGCCGCATGCTCTCTTTTTATAACCAATTTAAACTTAAAAAAAATTAAAATTAAATGGTTTATGTCTGATATTTTACCCAAGTTAAAAAAAATTGATGAATTTGTCCCTTGAGTGCAAGAAGGCTTTGCAATGCTTTAGCATTGCAAAGCCTTCTTGCACTCAAGAGATGAAATACACACCCACCCATACTATTCTGTAGATTATGAGGCCTAAAACTTGAACCAAGAACATGAACTTTTGATGGCTAAGAAGTAATTACTGAAATAAAAAATAAAATAAAAAACCGCTCGCCCGCATGCAATTTCACAAATAATGGCCTGAGAAACAGAAGATCTACTTTGTGTGGCCTTATATTGTGAGTTGCTGTGCCTTGCAGTGTTACTTATTTTGGTGTTCAGTTCTGTAACATATAGCATATTCATTGAATAAAATATTATTTAAACTAAATAAATAAATGAATGAATATTCTCTAACCTGCAGCATAGCAAGTTGAAGAACTCACAGGAAGTTACACCACGTTCACAATTGGATATTAACGATAAAGACTCGGAGGATGTGAATGAAACTGAAATGGACACAGATGAGCTTGGTGCTCATGATGATGATACAACTGTCACTGCATGTAGGACTAATTGTGCGCAAATTACTAACGAAAATGACATAAATACAGATAATCAATTGGAAAACGGTGAAAAAGTGAAAATTTCTGATCATGGGCATCATGAAGGTGACATATTACCTTCAAACTCCATCGAGATAGAAGATTTATCTGAGGATAGTGATGAAGAGGACAACAGTATTGATGATGATGAAGGTTGGATAACCCCAAGTAATATTAGCAAAATCAAGGCAGCTGTTGATGATAGTGAGAAGGCAGTGACAGACATTCAAGTTGCTTGCTTAACAACAGATTTCTCTATGCAGGTAAACAGGTTTTATATTTCATCTAAATTTGGGTGAATTCATTTGGATTCTTGCAAAAATGGTTGCGAGAATCCATACTTGCTGTGAGTGTCCAACGATCCCATGAGGTCACCATTGTTGAACCCCGGATGTATACTAATAACACATGATACAGTTAAAACTAAAAGTCCTGTCCTGAAATGCGCACAAATAGCATGTCGATATGCGTGTTAATCTACGCGATATGACCATAGTAAGGCTATCAAATTCTGTAATTGTGGCCTGTGCACAAGCTATGTTTCAGCCAGTGGACCTCCGGGTAACCCGGAGGTCCATTGGCAGAAACATTGCCCGTGTTTGCTATGAGTAACCAGGAGAACCTGCCAGGCTTTGGATGCCATTCGATATGGCAATTGCGCGCAATTCCTATGCGCAATTAAGCCTAGATAAGTGCACAGTTCATGACAGGACTTCTACTTTTAACTGTAACACTTTACCCAACACGGCATTTTAATATTTTTATACAACAACCAATGGCCCAGACTAGCTGGTGCCAACTCAAATTTAATTCAGGGCCAAACACAAATTTTGCCCCCCAATCCCCAAAATATGCATGCAAAACTGAAAATTGAATGTCCTATCTGGTCCTCCATACTTTTGCGAACTGCGCATGTGCAGTATCCAGGAAGACACCAAAATTGGCCCCAACCATCATTCTTTTTTTGGCCCTCCAGTCAGTAACTACAAACTGACATCTGTGCTTTTAAATCTCAGTTTTAAAGATGCCAGGCACAAATCAATGGTAGAATTGGTGGATTCAAGGACATAATTGGATGATGGAAGCAAACAACGGTGGTTGGAAACGTTCAGGGCTGCAACTTTATAATTTTTATCAAAATTATTTCATGTTTCTCATTTTTGGGACAGGGGCCTGACGTCATCATTCTTGCTAATGATTTATCCACTGTTTGTTAAGTTTTCCTTTCCTATCCTTCCTTGAAGCCCCCCTTTAAACTCTCAAGCTTTGTGGCTTATTTTATTGAAATTTTTAGCTCATCTTGAGAAAGTCAAGCTGAGCTAATCTCATCGCTCTCCGTCCTTCGTCTGTCAACACCATGTTTTGGTCTTCTCCTCCAAAGCCACTGGGCCAATTGAAGTGAAAGTTTGTGTGAGTGATGGTTCCAAAGGGGCATTTCATTTTTGTTCAACTCAACATGCCCAGCCCCATAGGGAGGGAGTGGGGGAAAATGCTCCAAAATATTTTTAAAATCTTCTCAAGAACCAGTGTGTACAATGACTTGATATTTGCTATGGAACTTCCATATGAGGTGTAGAATCAAGTTTGTTCAAACGAAGTTCGTGAAGTAATATTTGGCTTTGTAATAGGAGGGGTAAGATTTTTGGCCCCCGCCCAAAATTTCTATTTTCAGAACTGATGGTCCGGTATGAACCAAATTTGGTTTGTGGTATTATTGGGTCATAAGTACTTGACCCATGCAAAAAAAAAAATTCAAATGCCCATATTTCCCAAACCACACAGAACAGAGAGCTGTTATTTGGTATGAAGTATCCTTAGGACAAGTAGAATTGAATGGTAAAAAAAATTGCCATCAGTTATGTTATGGTGTTCTGTAATGGGCATCGAAAAAATGCTGAGTCAGCATATTTGCAAAAATTTTTAAAAATCTTTTCTCCAGAATCAATCATCAGAATTTTTTGATATTTGGTATACAGCATTCATAGGGGGGTCAGATAAAAGTTTGTCGAAATAAAGCTCATTGGTTCATATTTGGGCTCTCTACAGGAGCTCGAAGTTTTAACATAGGGTAATATGGGGAATATTCTTTAAAAATCTTCTTCTTCAGAACCACCAGTCAAAATCTTTTAATGTTTTGTATACATCATTGTTATGAGGGTCAGATTCAAGATTGTTTGAACCAAATCCCCAGGTAATATTTGGGCTTCCTACAGAAGCCCAAATTTTATCTTTGTTCAATATGGAGGGTAATTGAAAAAAATCTTCTTCTTCAGATCCACCAATCAGAATGCTTTGATATTTGGTATGCAACATCTCTAAGGGGGCAGGTTCAAGTTTGTTCTTTGTTCAAATCAGATCCCTAGGTATATATTTGGGCTCACTATGGTAGCCCAAATTTTTACTTAGTGCAATATGAGAAAATTTCATTAAAAATCTTCTTTATCAGATCCACCAGTCGGAATGCTTTCATATTTGGTATACAACATCTCTAGGGGGGTCAGATTCCAGGTTGTTCAATTCGAGTGCCTAGGTTCATATTTGGGCTCCATATGGGAACATGAAATTCAGCTTAGTACAATATGAGGGAATTTCTTCAAAAATCTTCTTCAGATCCACTAGTCAGAATGCTTTCACATTTGGTATACAACATCTATAGGGGGGGTCAGATTCAAGTTTGTTCAAATCGGATCCATAGGTTAATATTTGGGCTCGCGATGGTAGCCCAAATTTGAACTTAGTGCAATTCGAAGAACTTTCTTTACAATTTCTCTGCTTCAGATCCAACAGTCATATTCGGTACACAACATCTCTAGGGAAGTCAGTTTCAACTGTGTTCAAAGCAAGAGCCTGGGTTAATATTTGGGCTCTCTATGGGAGCCGGAATTGGCCATTTTGCTGAAGAATTAAAAATTTTGTATTCAGTACCCTCTAGAGGTGTGTAACTAAGATTAATCCACATAGGTTGTATCAAGGGGCTTCATAGGGGAGCTCTACATTTTACTTTATGATCAACTGAAGAAAAGGCATGATGCCCAGATTATTTTTGTCACTCCTGAGGGACTCAAGGATTGACAGTGTAGCCTATGGAGATGGCTTGCTTAATGTAGACTCATTCTTGGACTCTGTTTAAATTGTGTTCTGTTCAAGATGAGCGCTTCAGGCCCTGTGGGGCCTCTTGTTTAATAAATTTCTTGGGAGTTTGACGTCTTATACAGAATGTTTATTCTGTATATCCCCATGGTTACGTCCTCACCCTAGGGGTGTTTAGGCGTTTGTATCTGATGTATCGTTTTTTCTTCATCTGAAGATCTTGATTTACATTGGATAGTTTAAAATCAGTTACTGACTTCCGGCCTTTTTATTCAGTGCCTGGGGTCTTGTTTCCGGTTTTCCTTGTGACGTTGTTTACATTAGCAACGTCTTATAAATATATGTAATTTCCTATTTCTTTTACTGTAGGATTGTTGTAAGATACATATTATGTTATTCCGGTAGTGTAGCAATTATTTTGGGAATTTTGTCCACACTTAGGCTCTATCGGGATGCCTTTGGTCTCGTCCTGTTCCCTTGGGAACTTGGGCTTTTGTCAAAATTTTTTCGAAAATGTTTTTGAAATTTTTCGATTTGCATTTTGAATATTGTTTATTATGTATTTTTATCATATATTTAATGTGGAGTTGGTGGGAGTACTGTCGAGTTTGTTTTGATTAATTATGAAAGCTTTTTGCTCAGAATGCAGGGCTAGGAAATCTACTTCAGATTTACATGCTTGTTGCCTTGCTTGTAGTCGATGTACTCCCACTAATTCTTGTCCTACATGTGTCAGATGGAATGACAAACGTTGGACACGGGTGTCATGGTATGTTGTTAGTGGTGAGAGGCCAATGTCGATCCTCTCGCCGCAAAGCCAATCAAGTTTCTCAGTTTCTTTTTCAGAGGAACAAGAATATGGTGATGATTATGTGACAACAAGAGAAAGTGTGCTACCGTCATCACGTTCTGATGAGCAAACAGAGCTAGCTGCCAAGGTGCTCATGAATATTAGACAGGGGATAAAGCCACTGGCCAGTGGTTTTACTCCCTTGTCTGCAGCTATCTCGACCGGTGAAGCAGTTACTCCCTCTGTGGGTACTGTGATGCCGGGTGTGTCCACTGCAGTCGATAAAAGTGGATTGGGTGGAGCAAGCACCTTAAAACATAAACATGCTTCCCTAGCGACGACGGGACAGAGGAAGAAGCCAGTAAGTACTGTGGGAAGCTCGGCGTGGTCTGAAAGGGACGCGGGCATGAGAGGTAGCACTCTTTCCCAACAACATCTGGGGCCAGATGTTGTGATAAAAAACTTTGTGAGTCGGAGCAAACGTCCGTACCTTCCATCTGGGACGCTCCATATAGATTGCAGCCGGCCTCGGCTATAGTTACAGCTTCTTCCACGTCATCTACAAAGCACACACGACCGCACCTTAGCTACCCGACTTCGGACATTCAGCCGGCAATGCCAAGAAGGGACCACTTGCGAAGTCAGACCATCCGGTTTCTAGGGAGACGAGGCCTTGTTCATTAGGACGTTCAGAGAAAAGAGCCATCTCTGACACACCATCCCAGGAACAGCAAGCAGCGAAAAAACAAGACCGCTGCTCCTCAGGCCTCTGTAACAGACTTCCTATCGCAGATTGCGCAGCTGATCGCAGCATCCCAGCAAGGGCAAGAGCAGCCAACTACAGTCTCAGAACCTGAGCTTTCGGACGGTGCTGGGTCGGTCCAGTCATCTGTTCATTCATATGCAAGGGACTGGGATGCACAACTGATTCTCTTGGATGGTGAAAGGGATATGAAAGAAGATTACCCTTCCCTTTCGGAACAACACATGGTTGCGATGGATTTAATCAATACTACTCTGAATTTGTTCTGTCGAATCAGAATGATGCGACGACTAGAAAGAAACCGCAGACGTCGTTGGACGCAGACTTTATCCGGACAAAGGAGGAAGTCCTTTCTTTTCCGATTCAGTCAAGGCAGGTGTTGCAGGTCTTCGGCCATTTAGACGACGCCGTATTTAATCTCTCCAGTGGAAAGAAAAAAGGCGGTTTCTTGACATCATCTTCCATAAATTTACCGTTTCTTGGACCACGTTCATTTAAAACGGTCGGGGAAGATGTTCAGAGAGTTCCTCTGCTTTTGGATGAGCAGAGGATCTAGAGGTATCCTTTCCTGGTTCATTTACAATTCGCTCAGACACAATTGAGACAGCAATTTCTTCTAATAGAGCGAATTTGGACACTATGACGTACGCAGATCATCTTACGAGAGCTGTGGCACAACGTCTCAATGGAAAGGAATTTGAGGACGTTCATACCTCTCTAAGAGTTCTTTCCAGGGCAATTATGTATACCACGTATAACTCAGCCCTAAGAGTGGCTAATCTGGAGTTATTCAACCGTGATGGTGCCCTTGCGTCGTCATCTTTGATAGATGACAAGGTGAAAAACTCTCTCCGAGTCGCTCTGATTTCCGGACATACTATATTTGACGACAAGCTTTCATTAGTCTTTGATCAGGCTACTAAGAAAGCGTCTAATTCTCTGCTTCTAAAGTTGGCGTCAAATCGACCTGCTACAGCAGAAAAGAGTAAAGGAGGACATCCCAGTCAGAATATGTCAAAAGGAGACTCCTCATGAGGGTATGTAATTACTCTAGAGGTCGTCAGTACAGTGACTTGGGAAAGGGGCGTAGGTCTTATCAAGACTACTGGTCAGACGCCCCGAAGCCGACGGGCCAAGGCTCTTGGCAGGGAGGATGTGGTTTCTCCTCCCGTATGCCTCGCAGGTCGTACAGGTGATGGTCAGGACCTCTATTGCTTACCAGTTGGTGAAAGGTTATCAAGCTTCACGAAAAACTGGATAACAATTACGGAAGATCAGTGGGTGGAAGTGTAGTCTCGGACGGCCTACAGCTAACATTCCGAGCGAAACCACCACTAACAAGATGTCCGTGTTGGACAAATCTTCTGTCAAATCCTTGCAAAAGAGTCTCTCTCATAGCAGAGGTACAAGCTCTCAAAGCAATAGAGGTCGTCGAGAATCAAAATTCTCAAGATTTCTACAGTCACCTGTTCCTTGTACTGAAGCCAGATGGCTCATTCCGACCAGTTATAGACCTGAGCTGGATAAACAAGCTTATCGCGGCTCCGAAGTTCTATATGGAGACCACGCGGTTGGTTAGGGCGAGCATTCGAGTGAACGACTATGCGGCAAGCATAGATCTAAAAGATGCGTACTTTCATGTCATTGTACATCCAGCATTCAGAAAGTACCTACGGTTCACTGTACAAGGGAAAGTGTATCAGTTCTGAGCAATGTACTTCGGTCTGAACCTGGCTCCCTGTGCATTCACTCGAATAATGAACTTGGTAATGTCTCACTTCCGAGGTCATTCGTCTGCAGTAACGTCGGCTTACTTGGACAACATTCTTCAGAGATATGGTAACAAAACTACTCTTCAGAACGATGTTCAGAGTCTGCTTCAAATGCTCCATTGTCTCGGTTTCATCGTAAATGAGAAAAAGTCGGATCTAGCTCCGTCTAAGTCATTCATTCACTTGGGAATGAGCTTCGAGACTCACAACAATCTGGTTTATCTGCCGTTATCCCGAGCAAAATTAGTCAGTTGTTATGCTCGCTTTTGTCTACACTCAGATGCATTAACAGCGAGGGAATTCATCCGACTGATGGGGTTGTGCGGAGCAGCTGCGGATCTTATTCTGATGGGCCGACTGCGCACACGTCCCCTCCAGATATTCTTTACACAGAACAGGAGTGTGAAGACGCATTCGCTCGAGACCAGTATTGTTTTATTGGACCTACTAAAACAAAAGGTCCAGATTTGAGCAGATATTCAGTAGTTAACTCAAGGAGTTCCGCTTCAACTGCCGGATACGGCTTTCACGATTATGACGGATGGGAGTCAAACGGGTTGGGGCGCGACCCTGAATCCCGCAGACTTGAAGTGTCAGGGTCTTTGGGACCCTTGGTTCCTAGAGAAACACATAAACATCAAGCAGATGATGTCAATATGGTTAGCGCTACAACATTGGACTCACATTCTAGTGGACACTCATGTTCAGATTTTGTCGGACCACTCGACAGTCGCAGTGAATATCAGGAACCAAGGCAGCACTCATTCGATTCTGTTGTGCGGTCTAAAGGAGAAGATTCTTCTATATGTCATGAATCATCATGTACAGCTTTCTGTCCATCATATACCGGGTCATCTGAATGTTTAGCAGACTCACTATCTCGGAAAGGTCACCTGTTGCCATCGGAGTGGACGCTCAACAAGCGAGTATTCAGACAGATTTGCTACCAGTGGGATCGACCCATGATAGATCTGTTTGCGACACTCCTGAACAATCAGTTACTGACGTTTATGTCGCCATGTCCAGACCATCGAGCGTACGCAGTAGATGCTCCGTCAATCTCACGGGACGGAATGATAGGATATGCGTATCCTCCAACTCCGTTGATTCAGCAGATTCTGTTAATGATCAAGCAATCTTGTTGCGAAATTCTTCTAGTAGCACCTCTGTCATCACAGAAACCGTGGATCAATCTTCTCAGGTGTCTGTTATTGGACTTTCCCCGGAAGCTTCCTCTGCGAGAGGACCTTCTTTATCAGGGGAAGTCACACACACTGCATCAAAACCCAGAAGGTCTCAACCTTCACATATTTCTGTTGTGCGGTCCTTCTTGCACGGCAAACAGTTTACAGGACGAGCAGTGGATGCAATTTCTAACTGCAGGAGGTTCTCCTCTTTGTTGATTTATGCAGCGAAGTGGAAGGGTTTCTTCCATTGGTGTAAGGATCAGTCAGTAGACGTCTAATATCTGTCCATACCGGATATTGCCAACTTTCTGGTCTACTTGTTTGATGTTCTCAAACTGCAGCCCGTCACTATTAAGGGCTATAGGTCTATGTTATCAGACACTTACGCTCATCATGATAACTTGGCAATTGGATCTAATGCTTCATTATCCAAACTGGTTAGAAATTTCTCTATTAATAGACCTAGAACCCTCAGATTAATTCCTAAGTGGAATTTTGCTTGGGTTCTGTTGAAGCTTAAAGAAGCTCCATTTGAGCCGTTGGACGTTGTAGTGTTCAAATTCTTGACCTATAAAATGGCATTTCTCTTAGTCTTTGCATCTGCTCGAAGTGTTGGTGAACTTCATGCCTTATCTGTTGATGAATCTCACTATCGTAGTATGGGTAATACCATTACTCTAACTATGGAAGTGGGATTTTGGGCTAAGAATCAGGTTCCAGATAAACGGCCTGAGCCTATTACCATAAAGGCTCTGCTGTCTATGGACAACCGTAGACTCTGCTGTGTCCAGTCAGGGCTATGCACATACATAAATGTCGATCAGATTTTATATGAAAAAGAAGGAAACGTTTCTTTCTTTCATTAATTCCTAACAGAAAAGATATTCCTGTTCATTCAATTGCTAGATGGATTCAGTTGGCAATACTCATTGCCTATGAAAATCTATCTTCGGATCAACGTTCTGTAAATAAGATATCAACGCATGAAGTTAGAGCGCTGTCCACTTCCTGGGCTTATTCTAACAGTATAGCCATTACTGATCTCATGAAGACTGCGTACTGGACACAGCCCTCTACATTTGCCAAGTTTTTCCTGAGAAATTTAGAGTCCATCTCCGGTGACCTCAGATGTTTAGGTCCTCTTTCTGTTGCTCAGAATGTCGTCCATTAAAGTTACATCTACAGTTATTTAAGCAGCCTGTTCCAGCAGTGATTCTGTTCTGCTGCCCTCTTTGTTCTGGGGTCATGTACCTCAGAACAAGGGGGAGGGGGGGGATGATTTTTAGCTCAACTTTGACGAAGTCAAATTTGAGCTATTGTCATGGCCCGTCGTCCGTCTGGCCGTCTGTCCGTCTGTCCGTATGTCAACAATTGGCTATGGCTCGGGCTAGAGGTCGTATTTATGAACCGATCTTTACGAAACTTCTTGTGTACCTTTGTTATGACCCTGGGACGGGAACGAGTGTTTTTAGGTGTGGTCCGAAATTCAAGATGGCTGCCAGTGGCCATTTTGTACCGATGATGCAAAAATCAGTTTTTTGTACAGAACTTCTGTATGAAAGTTCTGATTTGAATAAAGTTTTGTATAAATGTTTAGTACCATGGGATACATCACATATAATACGGGTTTTTTTCTCGTGCGTAAATTATGCAAATTAGACTGACTTTGATTTATTTAGTGTTACTTTCAGAGCTGTAAGTGCCAAGCTGCTATGGCTCGGGCTAGAGGCCGTATTTATGAACCGATCTTTACAAAACTTCTTGGGTACCTTTGTTATGACCGTGGGACGAGAACGAGTGTTTTTGGGTGCGGTCCGAAATTCAAGATGGCTGCCAGCCGCCATTTTATACCTACGATGCAGAAATCTGTTTTTTGTACAGAACTTCCATATGAAAGCTCTGATTTGAATAATTTTTTGTATGAATGTTTAGTACCATGGGATACATCACATATAATACGGGTTTTTTTCTCGTACGTAAATTGTGCAAATTAGACTAATTTTGATGTTTTTTGGGGTTACTTTCAGCACTGTAAGTGCAAATGCCAATACGGCTCGGGCTAGAGGCCGTATTTATGAACCGATCTTTACGAAACTTCTTGGGTACCTTTGGTATCACCGTGGGACGAGAACGAGTGTTTTGGGGTCCGGTCCGAAATTCAAGATGGCCGATGGCAGCCATTTTGTACAAAATTAGGTGCAATCAGATTTTTGCACAGAACTTCCATATGAAAGCCCTGATTTGAATAATTATTTTGTGTGAATGTTTAGTACCATGGGATGCATCACATATAATACGGGCTTTTTTCTCGTGCAGAAATTATGCAAATTAGATGAACTTTGATTTTTTCAGTGCGACTTACACACAGTAAGTACACATGTCAATACGGCTCAGACTAGAGTCTGTATTTATGAACTGATCTTCACGAAATGTCTTGGGTACCTTTGTTATCACCTTGGGACGAGAACGAGTGTTTCTGGGTGCGGTCTAAAATTCAAGATGGCTGCCAGTGGCCATTTTGTACCGAAATTAGGTCTAATCAGTTTTTTGTACACATCTTCTATACAGCTCAGACTAGAGGCCATATTTATGAACCAATCTTTACGAAATTTCTTGGGTACCTTTGTTATCACCGTGGGATGAGAGCGAGTGTTTTTGGGTGTGGTCCGAAATTCAAGATGGCCACCAGCAGCCATTTTGTACCATAATTAGTGCAATCAGTCTTTTGTATAGAACTTCTGTATGAAAGTTCTGATTTGAATAAATTTTTGTATGAATGTTTAGTAACATGGAATACATCACATATTGTAAGGGGTTTTTTTTCGTGCCGAAATTATGCAAAGTAGATGAACTTTGATTTATTCAGTGCTACTTACACAATGTAAGCACACATGTCAATACAGCTCAGGGTAGAGGCTGTATTTATGAACCGATCTTCACAAAACTTCTTGGGTACCTTTGTTATCTCCTTGGGATGAGAATGAGTGTTTCTGGGTACGGTCCAAAATTCAAGATGGCTGCCAGTAGCCATTTTGTACCGAAATTAGGTCCAATCATTTTTTTGTCCCAAGTTCTATACAGCTCGTATTTATGAACTGATCTTCACAAAACTTCTTGAGTACTTTTGTTTTCACCTTGGGACAGGAACGAGTGTGTTTTGGGGTGCCTTTGTTATCACTGTGCTATGAGAACAAATATTTTGGTGTTCAGTCAGACCCACTCTGGGACTCAAAGATTTTTTCTAGTTCAGCATCTGACTGTCACCCACCTTTACAATACTTTACCTATACATTTGTTACAGGCAACGGTCAGTATTCATGTACAGACCGTTACAATACTTTATATGTACCTTTGTTATCAGGTCATTACCTAGATGTTTGTCATTGCTGTGTCACATACTATACATGTACATGTCTTTGTCTTGACAAGTTGAGCTACAGTGTCATTGACACTTTCATTTCCCTTATCATCATCTGACTTTGTAATGAAAAGAAAGGGAAGACCTCCTCCGGTGTCAGTAGTCCTGAGTCGGTACTGGAATGGTTTTAATGTGTAGCTCGGTGTGAAGCAAATAATATGTCTCATTCATGTATTGTTTTTAAACTGTAGCTCACTGTGAAGCATTTGTATATGTCACGTGTCAAACGGGCGTTAATATACAATCCTTGGACACTTTTAAATGAGTATAAAGAGTCTCAATCTCTGGACTGTCGTTATATTTTTGCTTCCCTTCAAGGAATTAGCATAGTGGGTTATGCTGGCATTAAATGGAGAATTATATATTATGTAATGCTCAATTACATTGTTGGTGTTATGTCTTACTCGTTTCTAGTAAAGGAGAAAGTCATATATAATTCCTTTCTCTCCTATTCTCCTGTAGGAGATATCCTTTATGAAGTGATTGAGTAATTGGATTTTCCTTCATGTCCTAGGCCCTCCAGCCTTTTTATGATTCAGCTAGTCTGGGCCATTGGTTGTTGTATAAAAATGTTATAAATTCAAAGTAATTTGTATATTTTTAGCTCACCTGAGCGAAGCTCAAGGGGAGCTTTACTAATCACTTTCTGTCCGGCGTCCGTCGTCGTCCGTCCGGCGTTAACTTTACATTATCGACTTCTTCTCCTAAACCACTAGCCCAATTTTATTCAAATGTTGGCTAAATGTTTATTACCTAATGCCAATTCAGATTTGTTCAAATGAAGTTGCCCCTCCTCCTGGGTGGTGCCACGCCCCCAAGGGGCACCAAAATCTTTGTAAATCTTCTTCTCATGAACCAGCAGTAGCAGAGACTTGATATTTGGTGTGCAGCTTCCTTTTGAGGTGTAGACTCAGATTTGTTCAAGAGAAGTTTGTGGGGCTATACTTGGCGTTGTTATGAGAGGGGCAAAATTTTTTGCCCCGCCCAAAATTTCTATTTTCCAAACCGAGAGGCTGATTTGAACCAAATTTTATGTGAGGGCTTATTGGGTCATGAGTACTTGATTTATGCAAAAAAAAATTTTCCCGCAGCCCCGTGGGAACCGCAGGAGCTAAAAATAGAAAAAATTTAAAACGCCCATATCTCCAAAACTGCACGGCACTGAGAATTTTTATTTGGTGTGCAGCTTCCTTAGGACCAACAGAAAGGATTGGTAAAAAAAAATTGCCATCGGTTTTATCATAGGGTACAGTTTCGGGACTTTGAAAAAGTGCTGAGTCAGCACTTTTTAACACAGTAGGCAATGGGAAAAACATTAAAAAATCTTCTTCTCCAGATCCAGCAGGCAGAATCTTTTGATATTTGGTATGCAACATTGTAGGGTGGATCTGATTCAAGTTTGTTCAAATCGGCCCCCTGGATTCATATTTGGGCTCACTATAGAAGCTCGAATTCAAACTTAGTGCATTTCGGGCAAATTTCTTCAAAAATCTTCTTCTCCAGATCCAGCAGGCAGAATCTTTTCATATTTGGTAAGCAACATTGTGGGGTGGATCTGATTCAAGATTGTTCAAATCGGCCCCCTGGGTTAATATTTGGGCTCAGTATAGGAGCCCGATTTCGAACTCACTGCATTTCAGGCAAATTTCTTTGAAAATCTTCTTCTCCAGATCCAGCAGGCAGAATCTTTTGATATTTGGTATGCAACATTGTAGGGTGGATCTGATTCAAGTTTGTTCAAATCGGCTCCCTAGATTCATATTTGGGCTCACTATAGGAGCTCGAATTCGAATTTAGTGCATTTCAGGCAAATTTCTTCAAAAATCTTCTTCTCCAGATCCAGCAGGCAGAATCTTTTGATATTTGGTATGCAACGTTGCGGGGTAGATCTGATTCAAGTTTGTTCAAATCGGCCCCCTGGATACATATTTGGGCTTACTATAGAAGCCCGAATTCGAACTTAGTGCATTTCAGGCAAATTTATTAAAAAATCTTCTTCTCCAGATCCAGCAGGCAGAATCTTTTCATATTTGGTAAGCAACATTGTGGTGTGGATCTGATTCAAGATTGTTCAAATCGGCCCCCTGGGTTAATATTTGGGCTCAGTATAGGAGCCCGATTTCGAACTTAGTGCATTTCAGGCAAATTTCTTAAAAAATCTTCTTCTCCAGATCCAGCAGGCAGAATCTTTTGATATTTGGTATGCAACATTGCAGGGTGGATCTGATTCAAGTTTGTTCAAATCGGCCCCCTGGGTTAATATTTGGGCTCAGTATAGGAGCCCGATTTCAAACTTAGTGCATTTAGGCAAATTTCTTAAAAAAATCTTCTTCTCCAGATCCAGTAGGCAGAATCTTTTGATATTTGGTATGCAACATTGTGGGGTGGATCTGATTCAAGTTTGTTCAAATCGGCTTCCTAGATTCATATTTGGGCTCACTATAGAAGCTCGAATTCGAACTTAGTGCATTTCATGCAAATTTCTTAAAAAATCTTCTTCTCCAGATCCAGCAGGCAGAATCTTTTCATATTTGGTAAACAACATTGCAGGGTGGATCTGATTCAAGTTTGTTCAAATCGGCCCCCTGGGTTTATATTTGGGCTCAGTATAGGAGCCCAAATTTGAACTTAGTGCATTTCAAGCAAATTTATTAAAAAATCTTCTTCTCCAGATCCAGCAGGCAGAATCTTTTGATATTTGGTATGCAACATTGTGGGGTGGATCTGATTCAAGTTTGTTCAAATCGGCTTCCTAGATTCATATTTGGGCTCACTATAGAAGCTTGAATTCGAACTTAGTGCATTTCAGGCAAATTTCTTAAAAAATTTTCTTCTCCAGATCCAGCAGGCAGAATCTTTTGATATTTGGTATGCAACATTGTGGGATGGATCTGATGCAAATTTGTTTAAATCGGCTCCCTAGATTCATATTTGAGCTTACTATAGAAGCTTGAATTCGAACTTAGTGCATTTCAGGCAAATTTCTTAAAAAATCATCTTCTTCAGATCCAGCAGGCAGAATCTTTTGATATTTGGTATGCAACATTGCGGGGTGGATCTGATTCAAGTTTGTTCAAATCGGCCCCCTGGATTCATATTTGGGCTCACTATAGAAGCTCGAATTCAAACTTAGTGCATTTCGGGCAAATTTCTTCAAAAATCTTCTTCTCCAGATCCAGCAGGCAGAATCTTTTGATATTTGGTATGCAACATTGCGGGGTAGATCTGATTCAAGTTTGTTCAAATCGGCTCCCCAGATTCATATTTGGGCTCACTATAGAAGCCCGAATTCGGACTTAGTGCATTTCGGGCAAATTTATTAAAAAATCTTCTTCTCCAGATCCAGCAGGCAGAATCTTTTGATATTTGGTATGCAACATTGTGGGGTGGATCTGATTCAAGTTTGTTCAAATCGGCTTCCTAGATTCATATTTGGGCTCACTATAGAAGCTCGAATTCGAACTTAGTGCATTTCAGGCAAATTTCTTAAAGAATTTTCTTCTCCAGATCCAGCAGGCAGAATCTTTTGATATTTGGTATGCAACATTGCGGGGTGGATCTGATTCAAGTTTGTTCAAATCGGCCCCCTGGATTCATATTTGGGCTCACTATAGAAGCTCGAATTCAAACTTAGTGCATTTCGGGCAAATTTCTTCAAAAATCTTCTTCTCCAAATCCAGCAGGCAGAATCTTTTGATATTTGGTATGCAACATTGCGGGGTGGATCTGATTCAAGTTTGTTCAAATCGGCCCCCTGGATTCATATTTGGGCTTAATATAGAAGCCCGAATTCGCACTTAGTGCAATTCGGGCAAATTTATTAAAAAATCTTCTTCTCCAGATCCAGCAGGCAGAATCTTTTGATATTTGGTATGCAACATTGTGGGGTGGATCTGATTCAAGTTCGTTCAAATCGGCTTCCTAGTTTCATATTTGGGCTCACTATAGAAGCTCGAATTCGAACTTAGTGCATTTCAGGCAAATTTCTTAAAAAATCTTCTTCTCCAGATCCAGCTTCAGAATCTTTTCATATTTGGTAAGCAACATTGTGGGGTGGATCTGATTCAAGTTTGTTCAAATCGGCCCCCTGGGTTTATATTTGAGCTCCGTATAGGAGCCCAAATTTTAACTTAGTGCATTTCAGGCATATTTCTTAAAAAATCTTCTTCTCCAGATCCAGCAGGCAGAATCTTTTGATATTTGGTATGCAACATTGTGGGGTGGATCTGATTGTGATTCATGAACGTATTTATTTGTAAAGTTGATAGAATCTTAGACAAAATTTGCAGAAAAGATCTACTATAGAAGGGGTGGTATCCAGGGTGAACCGTTTACCCAAATCTAGCAGTACTAATGCATTATTCACACAAATCTCCGTTCAAATTTTATGACCCCCCTCATTGGAACACATGCATTCAGCTCATTGCAACAAAGGTCATATGCCATGTTTTCGAGACAAAGGAATAAAAATTTTAGTTATTCATGAAATTTTTAGGCAACTGTTGTCTGTTATTCACATTGCTTCATGAAATTTCAGTACTTTTAGAAGTTACCTCAGTAATCAAGGGTTAATTCCCCTTAATTAAATGTCGCCTCTAAAAAACAACCACTTTGCATATCTTACCTTTTTACCAGCATAACTGCCAAAACTTGTCAGCATTCTTCGCAAAAATCGCTATTCAAATTTTAATTTTTGTCTCTTAAACATACATGTACTTATCGCTTGTAAATACCCCATTGGAATGAGCTTTTTGAGCTCATTCCAATGAGAGGTCGCACACCATGCTTTTTGAGTCAAAAAAGCAATTTTTTTAGTTATTCCAGAATTTCGTACGTAAAACACAGCTTTATGACTTCACATTAAAATGAGCTCTCTAAGCTTGTTCCAATCAACATTCACGCACTATGTCTTTCACACAAAAAATAAAATTTTCCATTTATTCAGAAATTTTGTTTGCAAGAACACTCTTACCCCCCCCCCCCCCCCCCACACACACACACAAACACACACACACACACACACACAAACACAGACACACACATCTAAAAGTTTGTCAGCAAAAAAAAACAGTTACTTCAATTTTTAAATGCATTATAGGAACAACTTGCCTAATCAAATTTAAATACTTTTGCTTCATTCTGTATCTAGAACAAACCATTTACCATATCTTTACGCAAAATTCTCCAGCATCATTCACAAAAAAACACCATTATTTATATATTCACATTTCTGTCTCAAAAATATACCTGATCTTCCCATACCCCTATTGGAATAAGCTGTTTGAGCTTGTTCCAATGATGATAAAAAAAACTAATATTTTGGAAAATTTGTGAAAATTTTTGTTTTCTTGCATGCAAATATATCCATGTAGCACATGGAAGATATCCACAGTTGGGGAGAGATGTCCAAGGCTATCTCTTCACATTCCTTGTTTGTGCTTCATGCTAAACCAGTTTGTCTGCAGAGATAAATTTGCTTTATTAAAAATCATTGGAGATTGGCCACACACCAACGATTTTAAATAAAACTAATTTTAGGTAACAAATGTTGAACTTCAAACAAAATCTATCACTCAACCAGTTAATGTTGATGAGGCATGACATGGTGAAGGTGACCTAAAATACTTCTTAGAGTCACTTTGTCAGGTGAGCGATTAAGGCCACGTGGGGCCTCTTGTTTATACTTAACAATGGCCCAGACAGGTATGGCCCTTCCATGAGCAGGCACTCATACCTCCCTGCTGTTTACAACATTTAACAGGCATTATAGAAAGAATGATGGTTGGCGCCAATTTCGGTGTCTTCCTGGATACTGCGCATGCATAGTTCGCAAAAGTATGGAGGACTAGATAGGACATTCAATTTTCGGTTTTGCATGCAAATTTTGGGGATTGGGGGGCAAAATTTGTGTTTGGCCCTGGATTAAATTTGAGTTAGCACCAGCTAGTCTGGGCCATTGGTAAGTATTAAAAATATACAAATTACTTTGAATTTATATTTTTTAAAACATCAATTGATTTTTGAAAAAAACAAAAACAATATTTACCAATAAAACCTTACAAATGTGGATGTCATTGGAACCGGCTCATTGAGCCAGTTCCAACGACATCCTTATTTCTACAATTTTGACACAGTGTCAGGATATTTTAGGTCATGTTTGCTTTTTTTTTTTAGTTTAATTTGCTGCCGCTATGTTAGGTAAAGGAGTAAATTGACTCAATTCTTTTCACACGAATCCTAGCAGAGGTGCAGCGAGAATCTACATGGATTCTCGCTGATTTTGTTGCGCAAATCCTTGTGTGAATCGATTCTTGGATTCTCATTAAAATTTTTTTGTAAAAATTGTTTAAGCCTTTTTATCAAGCAGGCCTAGAAGACAACACTTCAAAAAAACTTTTGAATGAAGAAATTTCATTTTTGGCCCACAAAATACAGCTTGTGACTCCTCTTTGCAACAAGCTTGATGAGTTGTTGCAATGAAGGTTCACAAGGTATGTTTTGGAGCAGAGAATTGAAGTAATTAATTTTTGTGAATAATGTATCCCGTATATGGACATTATTTTGTGTAAAGGAATGTCTGGAAACTGGTACAGTAATATGAAATAATATTATAACTCTACCTGTTATATAAATGAGAAGTTTATGATTCCGTCCTATCCATCTGTCCTTCATTCCAGCTATAAATTCCCAGGAATGTAGATGGGGCTTCCCATCAAGCTTTAGAAGACTACTTGTATCAAGCCTGGAAATAAGCAAATGGTCATCTGCAAAATGAGGTCCCCAGAGGGTGAATTTAATGATGCTACCCTGCACAGCAGGGTAGCATCACTAAATGTACCCTCTGTGAACCTCAGTCTGAATCAAGGTTTCAGGCCTAGACAGGAAGAGGTACCTGCAGGATGAATTAGGGGATTCTAGTCCACTGTAATGGGATAGCATCAGCAAATGCACCCTCTGGGGACCTCATTCTGCAAATGAGATTGTTTATTTGCAGGCTTGACTGTTATGGCTGGCCTTATATATTTTTAGCCTGCTTGCATTATTTTTGTCACACACAGTTTTAAAGCAGTTTATCATTCCCCTGGAATTTTGAAACATGTAATCATACCCCAAACCTCCCGCCCCTGCAATCACACAGAAAACAGACTTTGTTCTTGAAGAATCTGATCTGAATATGAAAAATTTTGCAAATTTAAAATGCCAGATAATTTTATATTTTTTGTCTTGCATAAACTTAAGTCATAGATATATTATGGTGCAATGCAAGAATGTTTACATAGCTTAATAGAATGAAAAGACCAACTACTTTTTCATCACTAGAATTACACTTTCAGTGAAAAAGCAATTTTTCGAGACCTCTTCTGGTAAAAGAAGGTGTTCTGTCTTCATATGCTAACATTTGTTACAGACAGGTAGCTTATGTTTACCATTAACCCTTTACCTAACATGAAAAGCAGACGACACTTGCAAAAAAAATTCTTGAATAACTAAATTTTTTCATTTTTTGTCTCAAAAACATAGGTTATGACCCCTCATTGGAACGAGCTCGACGAGCTCGTTCCAATGAGGGGTCATAACCTATGTTTTTGAGACAAAAAATGAAAATATTTTGAAAATTAATTGGTGATTTTTGAGAATAGCGCTGGCCGGTTTTGGCCGTTACGTTGGGTAAAGGGTTAACAAAATTCATTTTCAAATTTATCAAAACTCCCTTTACCCATGAAAGGTGCAGGCCTTAAATTTGTGAGAATCATTTTTGATTCTCTCGAACTCCACCTGCGAGAATCTGTTTTCAGTCTCAATTTAAAATTTGGGTGTGCTTTTCAACTCTTGCCCTGTTAGTGCAACCAGTTTATAATCCCTAATAAAAAACAAAACCCTATATTTATATGTTTACTACAGTTTAACTCTTAAGAGCCTAAATTCCAGTTTTCAGCTCAACTTGACAAAGCCAAGATAAGATATTGCCATCACGCATGTGGAAGTCTGTTAATCTGTGAGTCTGTTCACATTTTCCTTTAGCACAGACTACACTCCATAGTTCATATGCAGGTTTGAGGTCATGTCCAGATGAGAACGTCCCCTTTTGGTCGCGATAGGTCAACCATGATGGCTGCCTGAGCCCAAAACCCGAAAGCCTTTAGCGCAGTCTACAGGTCGTATTTATGAAGGGATTTCATTGTAAATTGGTAGGATGCCTCTGTTTAATATCTAGATGAGATTGTCTCCTTTTGGTCATGATCTGTCAACCGTGACGGCTGCCCGAGCCCGAAACCCCAAAACCTTTAGCACAGTCTACAGGTCATATTTAATATGGAGGGATTTCATTGTAACTTGGTAGGATGACTCCGTTTGATGTCTAGATGAGAACTTCCCCATTTGGTTGCGATCTGTCAACCGTGATGAATGCCCAAGCCCAAAACCTGAAAACCTTTAGCACAGTCTACAGGTCGTATTTATGGAGGGATTTCATTGTAACTTGGCAGGTTATAATGTCTAGATGAGAATGTCCCCTTTTGGTCACGATTGGTCAATAGTGATGGCTACAGGGGCCCGAAGCCCAAAAACCTTTAGCACAATCTACAGGTCATATTTATGAAGGGATATCATTGTAACTTTTTAGGATGACTCGGTATAATGTCTAGATTAGGACATCCCCTTTTGGTTGCGATCGGTCAACCATTATGGCTACACAGGCCCAAAGCCCGAAAACCTTTAGCACAGTCTACAGGCCGTATTTATGAAGAGATTTCATTGTAACTTGATAGGATGACTCATTTTGGAATAATTTCACTGTAACTTGGCAACTTTCGTTGACATACATTAACTGTGAGGGCCACATACATTAACTGTGAGGGTCACATTAACCCACCCCTCAATTCTTTATTACAGTCTACACCTCTAATTATTTTCATTGAAAACATATCATACAGGGAACAGAAATTAACATCTTTTTAATTATCACAATTCTTGTCGTATTTCATAATCCTTTCATGAACAATGAACATTATCCTTTTCATCAAACACAACACACTTTCAAGTTAAGCTGCAGTGTCATTGACACTTTCATATATACTTGTAATGGAACACATGTTCCAACATACAGGCTTTTGGTGGTCTTGCTGATGGAAGTTAATTTACCTTGACAGTGGTGCCTATTGAAATCTTGGCTGCCTGTAACGGCAGCCAAGATTTCACTGGACACTACTGCCAAGTCAATGTGTTACATTATTATGAGGGAGCAAAAATAATTTGAATTGGGGGGATGTTAGAATCTATGACAAGAATTAAATGTCAATTCTGGTGCCAGTTAGACAATTTTTTTTCTTTGCTTCAAAATGCATTTTGAAGGATTTAGAGTGACTACATGTGGAACTGCCTCTCCCTCCCCCCCCCCCCCCATCTACCCCCCCCCCCCTGTGTCAATTAGGCATTTTTTTCTTTGCTCCAAAATGCATTTTGAAGGATTTAGAGTGTCTACATGCACTACACTCCTATGAACCCCCACCCCATGTCAATTAGGCATTTTTTTTTCCTTTGCACAAAAATGCATTTTCAATGGATTTAGAGTGATGACATGTAGAAAATAAATTGACTCCTACAACCCCCGTCCCCAACCACTCCCTCCCCTGTCCGGTCAGTTAGGCCAAAAAAGTTTTTGATTTAGAGTGATTTTATGTGGGGAAAAAACTCACCTATGCTCCCCCTCCCCAATTGGGGGTGCAGGAAGGATTAGCAGCACTTGGAGATACAGGCCTCTTGTTCCGATAATTAGTGTTTGGAATCTAATATTATTGCATCCGTAGAGATATTGCCCACCCATGGAAAGTAACCAGTTCACGGTGTCCGTTCTGTACCTCTGCTCTGTCAGCTAGCCTTGTTAGGTATCAACAAGTAGACAAAATGTCCTGTTGAATCTGATTCGGTTGTATTTCCCATTAAGATGTTCAGAACTTGTGTGATTATCAGAATTTGATTGAAGATTACGACTGAGGATGTTTGGAAAAAATATGAGTGTGGCAATATCTGCATGGGGAAGAAATACAGATAAATTGTCAGTACGATCCACAGGAGGATGGAATGCTGCTTGTCCTATACACAAGTAACACCGTGTCATGGGTCCATATCATGGGCTTCCTGGAAAGCCTTTTAGTTTAAAACCCTTATTTATTTATTTATTTATTTATTTATTGATGGTCAAGGTCACCTATTTATGCACAATGGCTAATCATGACCATGGCAGTTTTACAGGTGGAGGAAGCCGGAGTACCCGGAGAGAACCACCGAGCAACGACAAGCAGCTGCCAGCTCCCCAACATCGTAACTCCGCACTGCAGCACAGGCAGGGTTAGATTGGTTGAAGACATGCGTACCATCGACGTGCAGTATGCCTTAGTACACGGTGTCATCGTGCCCCCACGTGGGCAATGGAGATGAAGTGTCTTGCCCAAGGACACAACGCGGTTGCCGCAGGTGGGATTCGAACCGAGGACCTCTCGGCTTGCAGCCTGCACCTCTACCTACTGAGCCACTGCGCTCCCCATTTAAAACCCTTAAGAGCCTGAACAAATTTCTTGAATACCTGCTAGACCACCACCTGTGCATTGCCAGTAGCTAAACAGTGACTTCTAGTCAAGTGTTTGCTGCTTTAGGCAACCAAGACTTGACTAGAAACCACCGCCAAGGTAATATATTTATTTTCAGCAGGATCTCCTCATGATTACATGTTAAGGGTACCTGTTCTGATGACGTAAAAGTCAGAAATAGGTCTTTAAAGGATAAAAAATTGGCTTTGGTTACTATTTCAGTATTTCATTGTGTTTTTCCTGTTTTATTAAATAAAAAGAAATCAAAAATGAAACCAGAACTGAGACTGGACTCTTTATCACAACCAACATCGAAACCAAGGCAAATTTTCACAACCAAACTGCTCAAAAAGGCCAGTAGGTATCCCCTACGTATTAAATTTTAAAAAAAAGATAAAATTTTAAAAACTTGCATCTAGCATTTGTTCTACATGCAGTTCAGTCGCCGTGGAGTGGTTGGAATCCATATGTGAGCAGTGATGTCAGTGCATGCGTTTACCAGGTAAGAAAAGTCATCATCAGCAAAATTTAATAAAAGAAGCAGCGGCTTCATTAATTAAATTTTTGTTGATTTTTCCTGTAATTAGTGTTTGGAATCTGATATTATTGCGTCCGTGGAAATTTTACCCACCCATGGAATGTGACCAGTCCATGGCGGCCATACTGTACACTCTCATATAACTTTCCAAATATTGTTTATGAAATTGTACAAGGGATAATCCTATACTTTACATGACTAGAAGATTATGCAATATTAATCCTTTACCCAACGTAACGGCCAAAACCGGCCAGCGCTTTTCTAAAAAATCGCCAATTTTCATTATTTTTTCATTTTTGTCTCCAAAACATAGGTTATGACCCCTCATTGGAACGAGCTCGTCGAGCTCGTTCCAATGAGGGGTCATAAGCTATGTTTTTGAGACAAAAAATGAAAATAATAGTTATTCAAGAATTTTTTTTTGCAAGTGTCGTCTGCTTTTCATGTTAGGTAAAGGGTTAATAGTAGGTGGCTAAAAATGTTATTTCTCTCAAAATTTAGCTCATGCCCCTTATTGAAATGATTTTCACATTTCATTGCAATGAGAAGTCATGAGCTTTGTTTCGGGAGCCAAGATTGAAAAAAAATGTAACATAATTGAACAGGAATCTTAGTGTATAAAGTACCATGCAAATTTGGCCAACATGTACGTAAAAGGTTTGCCCAGTTAAAAAATCATTATTCATTTTTTTTACAGAATGTTTTAATCCAGATGGGTTTAAATGTGGTCTCAGTGGATGGATTCCTTATCAAAAGAGCTAAGAGCTATGTTTTGAGGTGCCATGCCTGTATGAGGTACTTATCACTGTGAAATTCCTCCATCCCTTTTAGTTCACATTGTTAATACTACATATCTGTACCTCCATGCAATGCAACCAATTATACAGTACGTGGAGAGTGGATTGTAACTAAAACACCCACGGAGTGGAGTATCACCCAAAGTATCACTTTCAAATTCTGCACATATGGACAAAAAACACAAGCAAAGTTTCAGCCAATGGACCTCCGGGTTTCTACCTCCGGAGGTCCATTGGCTGGAACTTTGCTTGTGATGGTTATGCTTTGCAACAAATTTGCAATTATTGCTCGGGTGGAATCTCCACTCTGCAGGTGATTTAATGATAATACACTCTCCATGTACTGTAAAAAGTTCATTTTTACTGAAACCAAAGGTCACCTTTTGTTTGATTTGCACAGTTTGTCAGTGAACTCATTAGGATTGCCGATGTTTCCTTCCTTTCAAACATGTTCAGTGGAACCCTGTTAATTGAATAGCTACTTTGCCAATGAAAATTATTCAATTAACAGGAGTATTCATTTAACAGGGATTGTGTCACTTTCCTGTATTCTAGAGATAAACTTAGCATTTATTCTATTATATCTTGTTTGACAGAGCTCCATGAGCTCTGTCAAACAAGATATAATAGATTAAATGCCTGTATTGGATGTACTGAGGCCAAATAGGTCTATAAACAGGAAAACTGGGGAGAGTCAGGGTAATTTCTCGACAGGTTACAAGATTTTTTATTCAATTAACAGGAGTTTACTCTATAACCTATATTCATTTAACAGGTCAAATTTGTACTGAAGATATGGGAAATGGTTTTGTGTTTGAAATTTATATTCAATTAACAGGGATATACAATTAAAAGATATCCAATTAAGTGGGCACCACTGTAATAGAATTGCACATAATATCTTCTCCAAAAAAATTGTTATCCAAGCTGGACTATTTAAAAAAATCTGTTTCTCAGGTATCATTAACCCTTTGAATCCGAGAGGCCACTTTTCCGGTCCATAAACAAGATACATCATAATTTGATTAAGTCTGCTGGCACCAAAGTGAATGTGTGGGGTAGACCAATAAATATTTCCAACTTGCACCCCCAAGACTGCACATTTAAAATAATAATAATAATAAAGAAGTTTATAGCCTTGGTTCCACAATGTGCTCGCAGGCTTTACAATCGAGTACACGCGTGGTGTATAAATAAATAGAATCTGCGGCTGAAGCTGAATATATACAAAAAGAAGAAGTAACAACTATCAACTATTAATCAACCAAGGTTAAGCTCAGTGTTACAATAAAATCTGTCTTGAGAGACCACTGTCTTGAGAGACCACCTGTCTTGAGAGACCACATCTGCCAGGCACCGATTGGTTTTACTCTATAACGGACCTGCTATGGGAGACGGGTGTCTTCCCATTTCATCAATTCCCATTTCATCAACTGCCTCTAAAATTATATTTTCCCATTCATCAATTTCCACTTCATCAACAGATTTTATTAGCCAGTCGTTGAAAAATCAATATTTTGAGGGTTTATTGTATAACCACTTTCCAGACATTTGTCAGACGAATGTTTGGATAGTGGTTATACAATTTTTTTTTGTCTGTGTTCGACTGCTATGTTAAGTAAAGAGTTGAACAGTGGGAGATCAGAAAAGAAAATAACTCTCTAACACACTTAAAATATTTTATTCAGAGCAACTGGATTACTACACATAATAAGTGGGGAAAAGTAACATAACATTTAAATATCTATCAGAATGTAACATTTAAAGCACAATACTCTAGTAACATACACTTCTCTCTGTTAAAAGTAAAAATGCACAAAAAACCACAAAAACATAAGCCACCAAGAAACATCAAACAGTTGAGATAACAAACAATATTCAAAGCTTAATACTTATTTTCATTCAGTTGATGAAGCAGAAAAAACAAACAACATTCAAAAACACTAGTAAATAAAAAAAAAATAATTTAATGTGTCAGATATATATTTCTTAATATAATATATTTCTGTTTAATTTCTGTTTAATTTAATATTTTTTATAATTGGTAAAAAAAATGCATTTACATAAGATTAAAACATATTTTCATTCTGTTGATGAAGTGGGAATTGATGAAATGGGAAAACATAATTTTAGAGTGAGTTGATGAAAAGGGAATTGATGAAATGGCAATAACCCGGGAGACCACCTGTCTTGAGAGACCACCTGTCTTGAGAGACCACTGTGACCTGGTACCAACTTGTATTTTTATGCCATAATGGACCTGTCTTGAGACACCGCCCCTTTGAAGACTGAAAGCATGACAAAAACTTTTTACCTGTTCTGTAATTGGAAAATCCATTGTGGTTATACTAACATAATTAAAAGTATTAAAAGCTCTTAATTGGGTTTCAATTGCTAACTCATTAAAGAATGAGATGTTTTTATAAGACCCCTGGAAAAAGATTAGGATTATTGCTGAATAAACAATTTCATATATACCTGAAATGTGACAGATAGGAATAAAAATAAATTTGTGTTGAAAATCTTTTTGTAACAAATTGAAATGGACTGTTATAAAAATTATAAAAAAAGATTGGTGTTGAAAATCTTCAATGAAGATTTCAACACTAATTTATTTTTAGCTCCTCTTGACAAAGTCAAGCTGAGCTAATCTCATCGCTTGCCGTTCGTCGTTCGGCATCCGGCATCCGTCAACACCATGGTTTGGTTTTCTCCTCCAAAGCCACTGGGCCAATTCAAGTGAAAGTTTGTGTGAGTGATGGTCCCAAAGGGGCATTTCATTTTTGTTCAACTCAGCATGCCCAGCCCCATAGGGAGGGAGTGGGGGAAAATGCTCCAAAATATTTTAAAAATCTTCTTCTCAAGAACCAGTGTGTACAATGACTTGATATTTGCTATGGAGCTTCCATATGAGGTGTAGAATCAAGTTTGTTCAAACGAAGTTCGTGAAGTAATATTTGGCTTTGTAATAGAAGGGGTAAGATTTTTGGCCCCACCCAAAATTTCTATTTTCTGAACCGATGGTCCGGTTTGAACCAAATTTGGTTTGTGGTAGTATTGGGTCATAAGTACTTGACCCATGCAAAAAAAAAATTCCCACATCCCCATGGGAACCCAGGGAGCTAAAAATAGAAATATTTTCAAACGCTCATATTTCCCAAACCCCATGGAACAGAGAGCTTTTATTTGGTATGAAGTATCCTTATGACCAGTAGAATTGAGTGGTAAAAAAAAATTGCCATCGGTTATGTTAGGGTGTTCTGTAATGGGCATCGAAAAAATGCTGAGTCAGCATATTTGCAAAAATTTTTAAAAATCTTTTCTCCAGAACCAATCATCAGA
Source organism: Pictodentalium vernedei (assembly GCA_031216915.1). Classification (NCBI taxonomy): domain Eukaryota; kingdom Metazoa; phylum Mollusca; class Scaphopoda; order Dentaliida; family Dentaliidae; genus Pictodentalium; species Pictodentalium vernedei. The sequence continues at coordinate 96,261,004 of CM062295.1, read as the reverse complement.
ATCTTTTGATATTTGGTATACAGCATTCATAGGGGGGTCAGATAAACGTTTGTTGAAATAAAGCTCATTGGTTCATATTTGGGGCTATCTACAGGAGCCCGAAGTTTTAACATAGGATAATATGGGGAATATTCTTTAAAAATCTTCTTCTTCAGAACCACCAGTCAGAATCTTTTAATATTTGGTATACATCGTTGTTATGAAGGTCAGATTCTAGATTGTTCAAACCAAGTCCCTAGGTTAATATTTGGGCTTCCTATGGAAGCCCAAATTTTATCTTTGTTCAATATGGAGGGTAATTTAAAAAAATCTTCTTCAGATCCATCAGTCAGAATGCTTTGATATTTGGTATGCAACATCTCTATGGGGGTCAGATTCAAGTTTGTTCAAATCAGATCCCTAGGTATATATTTGGGCTCACTATGGTAGCCCAAATTTTTACTTAGTGCAATATGAGAAAATTTCTTTAAAAATCTTCTTCTTCAGATCCACCAGTCGGAATGCTTTTATATTTGGTATACAACATCTCTAGGGGTGTCAGATTCCAGGTTGTTCAATTTGAGTGCCTAGGTTAATATTTGGGCTCCATATGGGAACATGAAATTTAACTTAGTACAATATGAGGGAATTTCTTCAAAAATCTTCTTCTTCAGATTCACTTGTCAGAATGCTTTCACATTTAGTATACAACATCTCTGGGGGGGTCAGATTCAAGTTTGTTCAAATCGGATCCATAGGTCAATATTTGGGCTCGCTATGGTAGCCCAAATTTGAACTTAGTGCAATTCGAAGAAATTTCTTTACAATTTCTCTTCTTCAGATCCAACGGTCAGAATGCTTTCATATTCAGTACACAACATCTCTAGGGAAGTCAGATTTAACTGTGTTCAAATCAAGAGCCTGGGTTAATATTTGGGTTCTCTATGGGAGCCGGAATAGGCCATTTTGCTGAAGAATTAAAAATTTTGTATTCATTACCCTCTAGAGGTACTAAGATTAATCCACATAGGTTGTATCAAGGGGCTTCATAGGGGAGCTCTACATTTTACTTATGATCAACTGAAGAAAAGGCATGATGCCTAGATTATTTTTGTCACTCCTGAGGGACTCAAGGATTGACAGTGTAGCCTATGGAGATGGCTTGCTTAATGGAGACTCATTCTTGGACTCTGTTTAAATTGTGTTCTGTACAAGATGAGCGCTTCAGGCCCCATGGGGCCTCTTGTTATAATTTTTATAACAGTCCATTTCAATTTGTTACAAAAACTTCATAAAAAAGAATAACTACAAAGTAATTACAAAAATCTATTCTTCTCCATTTCTGAATTTTGTGGTTGGTTATTCACTGACTTGAGAAAACCTGAAACCTGTTATGAGAGACCACCTGTCTTGAGAGACCACTTTTGTGTGGCCCAAAGGGCGGTCTCTCAAGACAGGTTCTACTGTATCTCGCTCATCAAATGTGTTCAGAAAAATTGGGCGAGAAACAAGAAATTTTTTTTTTTATGCCTCACCTTACATAATTTATTGACAATAAAATAAACATGATCACATGAAAAAATAGGTAGCATTTCAAATTTTATTCACCAGTGATTCGTTTCTTTGACAAATTATTGGAGAGTTTCTGAGACACTTCAAATAAATTACGACTAAGCAAATTGATATTAATCCTCTCAACCTACCTTTGCACCCTCAGTGTCATTGCCTTATGCACTATTGTCAATTGGGAAATGAGCACATCTTTGTTATATTTCTCCATGGAAACCCCGTGAAGTGAAGCAGCGCCTGTTTACTGTTGTAATACAGGACCCAGTCACGAATGCCTGAAATGGAAATCCTCTAAAATGGCAACACGGTTATAAACAGTTGGCTGTACTTGACGTTATAACCATGTTGATGTCACCATTAGCCATTGTGCAGAAATATGTGACCTTAAACACCAGTAAATAAGTAAATAAATAAATACTTTGTTATAATTGTGTGGTGGGGGTACAGTAATGGGCTCTAGGATTATATTATTTCCTAACCTCCTTTGCAATTTGGCCTTCATTTTATTGCCTGCTATTGGGCGGACAACTTTTCTTCACAGAAAAGTTCATGCATAATGCTAATATTAAAATAGAATTTTATCATGACACATACATATTATTGAAGCTTCAAAATGGATTTCTCACACTGTAAAAAAATCTGGAAGTCAATCCATGCAGAAAGTCAGGATTTCACAAATAAAATTCAAAATTCTTTTTGCTCAGCAAAAAGGATTTTTTGTTTTATCAGTTTAAAATACCACTACCTGGAACTTGAGAGAACAGAATCTTATTTTTTTGCTTTGGTAGATAGAAGACATGCAATGTCATCAAAATTCCTGATTTCATAATTACACCAGCCATTAATTAACTCAACTTGACAAAGTCAAGCTGAGCTGTTGCCATCACTTCTCGTCCGTCGGTGTATGTACGTACATCCACAATTTCCTTTGGCACACCTCACAGGTTGTATTTATGATCAGATTGCTTTGAAACTTGGTATGCTTGTTTGGGGTGACCTCTAGATGGGAGCTATCGATTTTCTTCAATTTCCGTCAAAAAATGTTGCCGCGGTCAACGTTCTTAGAACTTAGTTTAGTCAAACCTCAATATTTCCCTTTGGCACACCCTACAGGGCACATTTATGATTGGATTGCTTTGAAACTTTGTATGCTTGTTTGGGGTGTCCTCTAGATGGGAGGTATCGATTTTCTTCCATTTCCGTCAAAAATGTTCCTGCGGCCATCGTTCTTAGAACTTAGTTTAGTCAGACCTCAATATTTCCATTTGGCACACCCTACAGGGCACATTTATGATCGGATTTGTTTGAAATCTGGCATGCTTGTTTGGGATGACCTCTAGATGGGAGCTATTGATTTTCTTCCATTTCCACCCGTAAAAAAATGTTGCTGCTGGCAACGATCTTTGAACTTAGTTTAGACAGGTATCAATATATTCCTTTGGCATGCCCTACAGGGCACATTTATGATCAGATTGGTTTGAAACTTTGTATGCTTGTTTGGGGTTTCCTCTAGATGAGAGCTATCGATTTTCTTCGATTTCCGTCAAAAAATGTTGCAACGACCTTCGATGAACTTAGTAAAAACTTAGTGCAGTTAGGCATCAATATTTCTCTTTGACACACCCTTTATGATTGGATCACATGCAAACTTGGTGTGCTTGTGTGGGGTGACATCTATATGGGAGCTGTTGACTTTCTTCCATTTCTGTCAAAAAATGTTGCCGCTGACCTTTGAACTTAGTTTAGTCAGGCCTCAATATTTCTCTTTAACACACCCTTCAGGGCACATTTATGATCGGATCACTTTGAAGTTGGTATGTGTGTTTGGGGTGACCTCTAGAGTACTCGAACGTTGTGCACACACAATGCTGTTATGTTGAAATTTCATCAAATAACATTGGTACTGATCGACCGTCTGAGGTCTTTGTTTCTGTCACCTTTCTCTCTTCTTTGGGGGTGTTCTGTTTTCTGATCTCACCTTCTCTGCTCCTCTCACCTCTATCATGCCCAGGACAATTCCTTGTGGGCAATGTCTGCTGCCAAAGCATGTGGAAGATGTACATTTGTCTTGTTCCTCCTGTAATGGGTGTTCGGCCGAGCGACCGTGTGGTGTCTGTGGAACATGGTCTTCCACCTTCTGGGCGTCAGTAAACCGTGTCTTTCGTTCTCGTGGCCGTGCCTCCCGCTCCCACGGGAAAGGAGAACGTGGTCGTTCGGGGCCTCCCGAGCCGACTTTGTCTGGTGAGAGTTCTTCCTCCTCCATGGGGGATGTGCAGTCTTTTCCTGTGGTGGATACTGCGGGAGCCGTTGAGTGTTCTGGTGTAGAGATTCCTGGTTCCGGGACTACGGTCCCCCTCCAGTCGACATCTGAGGCTGTCACTAGGGTTGTGACTCCTCCTTTGGAGCCGAGCCGGTGTGCTCTCTCCACTATTTCACCAGCCTCAACGACTCTCGACGTATCTACTACTGCTGCTGGCCCGTCTGCTTCGTTGTCTGTTTCAGCCGGCCTCGGCTTTTCGCTGCAGGGGACTGCAGGACTGTCCGATACTGTAGACGTGGGATATCGGCCTCAGTCTTCCCTGACTTCAACTCGGCGAAGTCGGAAGGGGCTGCCGGCCGAGCCCATCGCTGTGGTCTCTTCGCCGTCGAGCACCACAGTTGTGTCTTTGGATTCGGATGTTCGTAGTGGAAACACTATGAACTCCGGGGCGTTTCCGTCTACTCACTCTGGTCACACGACCAGTTTTGGGGGACCAACGCCTTTTGTGCAGCCTGGACCTTCTGCCCCGCAGAGGTCCGCGGTGACTCTCATGAGTTCTCACAATATTGATCCTCGGGGTGCATCGTACCCCTATACACGTCTGCCTTCAGATGTTTCGGCTGCCGCCCGTCGTCCCGCGTCGGGTGTTTTGGAGGATCGTGACCCTTCGCTGGTTAAGAGGGTCAGAGGTGAAGCCACTTTGCCGGTTCGCTCCCCTGTCGAACCGGTCGGTACAGGCAGTGAGCTTAGGGAGGCCCTCTCCTTACTCACTCAGGTTCTTTCTAAGAGCCTTCCTGTTGCTTCCAGCGAGGCTATGGGTGGTTTCCAGGCGCCTCCTATGGCGCCGCCTCCCGGGATTGGAAACAGGCCGGTTTCCGATTCCTCTGGTGTCCCGACACCATGGGAGGCGTCGGCTGGTTTGCCCACGATGGGCTATGTGTCTTCCGACTCTGGGGAGGAGTCCGACATGCTTGAGGTCGAGGGCCAGCAGTCTTCGGACTTGGGGGCGGCTCTTTACTTTGTGTTTGGGTTTCTGCCTGAGCTCAAACCTTCTAACCAGCCGACAGTGTCAGCCTGGCCGCGATCATCGGTCGCGCGCCAACAGCCTATGGAGCAACCTGCTTCTGGGCGCCTTCGACCGTGCCAGTCGGTACAGGTGGTTGAAGCTTTTTCAGCATTGGATGCCAAGCTGAATTCCAAGGCTTTGAAGACTTCGTCTTCACCAGGGTTGACACCTTTTTGCCTCCTGTGCGTTATCGTTCCTACGATTCCGCCAATCCGTCAGTCTGCCAGGCTTTGACGGTTCTGGATCAGGACTCCACTTCCCTCAGGCTTTCCAAGCCCAAGTCTGCCGTCATTCCAATGACGACTCTGGAGTCCACGTTGGGCTTATCTAGAGAGATGCTTGGCATGCTTTCTCTCTCAGATCACGTCGTCTCAGCTTTGGCTGCTTATCTGCCTCCAGATAAGTTTGACGAGGTACAGGCTCCTTTGCGTGTGCTGTCCAAGGCGCTTATGCACCTTACTCACACGCATGCCTGTAACACGGCTAATTTGGAATTAGTTCGAAGGGACGCTGTGCTGGACACAGGACGATCCCTTCCCGAGGAGCAGCGTGCTACTCTTCGATCTGCTTCTTTGGCAGGTCCGCAACTTTTCCATGGTTCCGTGTCGACGGTCCGGGATGACGTCCTACGTCATTCCAAAGATCAGCTGCTGTTTCGTCAGCTTGATCAGCCTTCTCGGGGAGGCAAGGGCCGTTCCAAGCCTAACAAGTATCCTTCTGCTTCCTCTGTGAAGCAAAAGGCTGGTCCTTCTGCCGCCGCCTCTACTTCTTACTCACGGGGTAAAGGTAGGGGTCGGCAGAATCGAGGGAAGTCTCAGGATTCTTCATTTAGCAGAGGAGGTGGTGTCTCCTCTCGCGGGCCTCGTCGGGGCTCGAATTGAAGGTCCTCACCTCGACTCGTCCCAGGTTGGAGGAAGGATAGCAGAGTTCGCAGACCATTGGACCACCATCACATCTGATCCATGGGTGTTAGATGTTGTTCGGTCCGGGCTGCGCATATCCTTCCGACGGCACCCCACTCTGTCAAGGATGCCTCTTCCAACCACAGTTCCTGCAGACGTTTTACGTCGGGAACTTTTGTCCACGGAGATTGCCAATCTCCTGGCAAAGGGGGCAATCGAGGTCGTCAAGAACGTTCAGTCAGTGGGTTTCTATTCCCGCCTGTTCTTGGTGCCGAAGAAGGACGGCCGACTCCGACCGGTTATCGATCTGAGTATCCTGAACCAGTCTATCATTGCTCCCAAGTTCAGCATGGAGACTTTCAGGTCGGTCCGCCAATCAATTCACCAGGGAGATTTCGCAGCCAGCATCGACCTGCGAGACGCTTACTTCCCCGTTCCGATGCATCGGGCATCACGGAAGTATCTCAGGTTCGCTTTTCTGGGGCGAGTTTACCAGTTCAAGGCCATGCCTTTCGGCCTCAACCTGGCTCCTTGGGCATTCACCAGACTGATGTCGCATGTGATAGCGTTCCATCGCACACAGTCCTGGGTGACTACTTCGGCATATCTGGACGATATCCTCCAGAGGCATTCCAATGCTGCCTTACTGGAATCGGATGTCGCCACTCTGTTGAGCTTGCTCACGTTGCTAGGATTCAGAGTCAACGAAGAGAAGTCGGACCTGGTCCCTTCTCAGTCGTTTTGTCATCTGGGATGTCTTTCCAAACCAAATTCAATTTGGTGGCTGTTCCCCAGGCCAAGGCTGTGATTCTCTCAGCTTTTGCTCTGACTCTGTCCCAGTCCAGGTCCGCGACCGCTCGGAGTTTTCTCCGGCTGACCGGTCTCTGCGGTTCGGTGACGGATCTCTTTCCTCTAGGTCGGCTGCGTGTCAGACCTCTCCAACACTTTCTCCTCAGTCGTTGGAGGCCGAATGTAGATTCTCTGGATCAGGTGCTTCCATTTCCGGACTCTCTGTATCCTCACCTTCTTCCCTGGACAGATGTTCAGTGGATTACGCAGGGTGTTCCACTGGACTTACCCACGTCCGATCGCGTTCTGATGGCAGATGCCAGCGATCTCGGATGGGGTGCGACGTTGGATCCTCTCGGTCTTTCCCTACACAGGATGTGGGACCAGGATCAAGCAGCTCTACACATCAACCAGAAGGAGCTACTTGCTCTTCTTCTGAGTTTCAGGCAGTGGATCCCTCACCTGTCGAATCGCCAGGTCCTTCTACTATCCGACAATTCGACAGTGGTTGCTTACATTTGGAACCAGGGCGGCACGCACTCGCTTCCGGTGTACGAGTTAGCTCGGGATCTTCTACTGCTCGCTCAGGATGTTCACGCCGGAGTGGTTGTTCGTCACATTCCCAGTCGTCTGAACGTCCTAGCCGACTCCCTGTCCCGACAGGGCAGGGTTATTTCCACCGAGTGGATGCTTCACAGGGCAGTGTTCCAGTTGCTTTGCGATCTCTGGGGACGTCCCCAATCGACCTCTTTGCGACTCGTTGGAACCATCAGGTGGACACATTCGTGTCCCCGTGTCCAGATCCTCTGGCTTTTGCCGTGGACGCTCTGTCACTCGATTGGAACGGTCTAGTCGGCTACGCCTTCCCGCCGGTTCCGATTCTTCCCCAGGTTCTCGCCAAAATTCGAACCTGCAGCTGTCGAATCATTCTGATCGCTCCCCTGTCGCCTCAGCGGGTGTGGATCAATCAGCTCCGCTTGCTGATGGCGGCGGTTCCGGCACGTCTCCCGCTACGTCGCGACCTTCTTTGTCAAGGTCGCCCGAGGGGGTTTTACGTCGACCCGACTTCGTTGTGCCTTCACGCATATCTTTTGTCAGGTCCTGTCTCCTCCGTAGAGGTTTTTCGAGACGAGCAGTGGAGTGCATTTCTTCTTCAAGGAGGCACTCCACTGGTTTAGCTTATGCAGCTAAATGGAAGGTCTTCTGTCGATGGTGTGCTGATCACTCTGTTGATTATGCCAATCCTTCGATTTCACAGATTGCGGAGTTTCTGGTATATCTGTTTGATTCTCGGGGTCTCCAGCCTGTTACCATCAAGGGTTACAGGTCTATGCTTTCAGAGACTTTTTCTTATGTGGGGAAGCGTCGTATCGGCACTAATCCTTACCTCTCCAAGCTTGTTCGGCACTTTTCTTTGAAAAGGCCTCGGACTTTGCAGCTTACTCCACGATGGAATCTTTCGTGGGTGCTGCTTTGCTTGAAGGGGGGGGGGGGGGGGGGGGGGGGGGGGGCGTTCGAACCTTTATCCCAGGTGGATATGCATTTTCTCACATATAAGATGGCTTTTCTGATGGCATTTGCTTCGGCCAGACAGGTTAGTGAGCTTCACGCCCTCTCGGTTGACCCAGCCTTTTTTAGGAGCTCTCCCAACAGTGTTACTTTTACCACTGATTGCTCCTTTTTGGTTAAGAATCAGTTACCAGATACTACTCCTCCTCCTATCTGTATCAGGGCTCTTCCCTCTGTTGAGGGTACTCGCCCTTTGCTCTGTCCGGTCCGTGCTATTCGCATTTATCTTGATCGGACACGCTTCATACAGAAAGGCAGAAAACGTTTTTTTCTGTCTCTCATTCCGGGTCGACAGAAGATCTCTCCTCAATCCATTTCTCGATGGATTTGTCTTGCCATTCGTATGGCTTATAGTCGTTTAGCAGCTGGCGATTGTATTACCAATCGTATTTCTGCCCACGAGGTGCGGGCACTGTCTACCTCTTGGGCTTATTCTAACTCCGTCAAGTTGTCGGATGTTATGCAGGCAGCCTACTGGAGAAATGCTTCTACTTTCTCCACCTTTTATTTGCGCCAGTTGCAGGAGCAGTCGGAGGACCTTTTTGCCCTGGGTCCCTTTCTTCTGCTCAGGCTGTTGTCTGCCATAGCCATTAGGCTTCTTGAAGGTCAGTTTCAGCCTTGTGCTGTTACTGCCCTTTTTCTGTCTGTGTGTCACACAGGCTCATATGTCTCTTTTCATTGTCCTTTACCAATGATTGCGACATTATGGTTGATAAGCCTCGGGACCTCTTCCTTCTACTTCACGGTTCCAGTGCACTAGGGTTATGTGGGGGTTGGTTATGCGATTCCCTCCAACCTTTTGTCTATTCAGCCTGTAGTAAACAATTGTGAGTAGGTTGATAAGAAATCTAAATTTTATAGTAAATTTCCTTTCTTATTATACCTACCACAATTGTTTACATGGAGGCCCTCCCGTCTTCTTTGCGGGTAAAGAATCTTTCCTCCCCGCTGATCACATAACTCTAACGTTTACGGATTCAAAAAGAATGAGTCTTTAGAGACGGTATATGCGCACTGGCAACGGAAGTCGTGGAGTTGTACTTGGGAGAGAGCGTCCCGTACTGGGTCTGCGCCGGTTGCACTCGACCCAGTTTTGGCTTATTTTTATCGGTGCTTTTGCACCACTTTTTTTTCCCAACTTGCTTGGGAAAGACAAAAATAGAGAGTATTTTATCCGAGTTAGGGACTTCCACTGTAGTGCAAGCCTGTAGTAAACAATTGTGTTAGGTATAATAAGAAAGGAAATTTGGGGGCGCGGTGGCTCAGTTGGTAGAGGTGCAGGCTGCAAGCCGAGAGGTCCTCGGTTCGAATCCCACCTGCGGCAGCTGCGTTGCGTCCTTGGGCAAGACACTTCACCCCAATTGCCCATGTGGGGGCACGGTGACGCTGTGCACTAAGGCGTACTGCACGTCGATGGTGCACCTGTCTTCAACCAATGCTAACCCTGCTTGTGTGGAGTTGGTATGTTAGGGAGCTGACAGTTGCTCGCCGTTGCTCGGTGGTTCTCTCCGGGTACTCCGGCTTCCTCCACCCGTAAAACTGTCACGGTCATGGTTAGCCATTGTGCAGAAATATGTGACCTTAAACACCAATAAATAATAAATAAAGGAAATTTACTATAAAATTTAGATTTTTATTTTGCTGACATTGCAAACTTGAAAAGATGAACATGAAATATAAGAAATAGAAATATAAGATGAGCTGTTATGTTCCCTAGCAACAAAACAGTGAGCTCTGTCCAACAAGATTCTGTTGTTTAAATTTCTGGTTGCATTATGCCAGTATCAGTTTAACTGTTATTCTCTCTGTTCCAGAGTTACTCTGGAATATTCTCTATTCTTAGTGTTCGTGTTCTTCTCCTTAACAGATTACGTATCTGTTTCACTCAACAGTTATAATTTTGAATCATTGTTTTGTTTGTTTCTCATATTAAGTTGTGTGCCAATATACTAATTTGAACTTCTTGTATCTGTTGAGTCTGTTGATCTATACCAATTGAATAATTAATGGACTTATGTTCATGGCGTGGTGGCAGCGTTTTATTCCGAATTTACAGCCTCCAAGTTATTCTGTTCTCGGTGTGTTCGACTGAAAGCTGAAATCAAGGCTCTCAACAGACAGGTTTGTCCGGATCCTGTGTTACCTTATTCTCTCTTACAATGGCCACTCATGCGCCTAAACAGTGGTGCTTTACTAAAGATGAGGGCACCGTTCTTACTCGGCGGCGTTCATTGGAGCAAAAAATGTAAAACTACTCCTTTTCGAGATTTCACTGATGATGCTGATGACATTCCTACTAACAAAAGACGTTTTGCTGCACAAAAAGTGACTCAGTTAAAGCTAATGTTGGGTCAGATTGCTAATTATTGCCCAGTTATTTCACGGAATTCAATCGTCAAATCTTTCACTTCCTTGAACAATATTTGGCAGATGATTCGTATGCGCTTTGGGTTTCATTCAACTGGCGCTCATTTCATAGATTTCTCAGACATAAAGTTATAGTGTAATGAGCACCCGGAAGATCTCTATCAACGAATAGCCGCTTTTGTTGAAGACAACCTATTGACCACAACCTCTGGCATTATGCACCATGGAGAGCTCCCCGTTGAGGACGAAGAACTTCCACCTTCACTGGAGAACTTTATTGTATTGATGTGGTTGCGACTAATTCACAAGGACCTCCCAAAACTCATGAAACAACGATATGGAACCCAATTGAGAACTCAAACTTTGGCTTCAATTAAGCCCGAAATCTCCCAAGCTATCCAGTCACTTTTGGATGAAATTCAAACTTCAGAGGACGCACACGTTCTCCACTCTGCCTCTTTTAAAACTGGAAGGGGAGGTTCCTACCTACCATCCAAGGAACCTCACTCTCAACGCAAACGCAACTTCCAGATTTCAAAAGTCTGCCCTTTATGTGAACAGTCAGGTCGAGCAAACGTAAATCATTTTTTGAGCAAATGTCCTTTTCTACCTGAGGAGCATTGCAGATATTTCTCCAGAGTGTGTCTCGTTGCTTCTTCTGGCCTTAGAGATTCAGATTCTGAGTCAATCAGTGATTACGAAACAACTCTCGCTCAAGCCTCAAATGAAGTTTGCAATGTTATTCCTACGCCGTGCAATTCATCTACGCGTCAAGTTCAAACCAAGCAGTCGCCATATTTCCATGTTTTCTTCAGTTATCACCTCATTAAGATAACAATTGATTCAGATGCTGAGTCAAACATGATACGGGAAACTATTGCCAAATTCATAGGTGCTAAAATTGAAAAAAGTTCTCAGACGGCGTTTCAGGCAGATGTACAATCCCCTCTGTCAGTTATTGGCGAAACACGTTTACCTCTTACCCGCGACAATAAAGAATTTACACTGGAGGCTATTGTTGTTAGAGACCTTGACGTAGATGTTCTGGTGGGGGTACCTTTCATGAATGTAAACGGCATTGCAGTTTGACCTGCGAAGCGACAAATTTTGCTCAGTGATGGTACTTCATATCACTATGGCCCATCTGACAAGAAAGCGAACACTCATTCAGTTCGCCGCACTTATGCACACATTATAAGGGCTCCACCCTTTAAAACCACCGTCTGGCCCGGCGAATTCATTGAGCTGGATGTTCCAGACAATTTTCCTCTAGAAAATCCAGTTGCTTTGGAACCTCGTTGCGACTCACCATGTGCTTCCAACCAAACAGGATCTGAGTTGTGGCCCCACCCGAGTATCATGTCTCACGTCGGGGGAAAAATACGCCTTTCAAATGCATCTACTGAGCGTCAGGTTCTAAAGAAAAATGAACGCTTTTGTCAAATATTACCGGTACTGGAAACGTCAGAATTACAAGCTGCTACAAGTGATTCAACCCTTTTGGCATCTTGTAACTCGACTTTACCATCTATTTGCTTTACAACGAGCCCACAGATACCCTGTTCCAAAAGAAACAAGGATCGTCAGTTGTACTCCAAAGATATCGTAGTGGACCCCAGTAATTCTCCCACTTCAATTCAAAACAGTATAAAAAGCTTACATGAGGAATTTGATGAAGTTTTTTTGTCCTCATTACAAAGGTTATAATGGGGAATCCGGAACATTTGAAGCTAAGGTCAACATGGGACCTACACAACCTCCCCAGCGTAAAGGGCGCATTCCTCAGTATTCCTGTGACAAGCTTGAATTGCTTCAACAAAAGATTAATAATCTTGAAGCTGCAGGTGTTTTTCAACGGCCAGATGAAGTTGGGGTTGTTGCCGAATATATTAAACAGTCATTTCTTATCAAAAAACCTACAGGTGACTATAGGCTAGTAACAGCATTTGCTGAGGTTGGACAGTACAGTAATCCACAGCCGTCTCTCCTGCCCAATGTTGATTCTACATTGAGAAACATTGGGCACAGGAGATATATTGTAAAAACAGATCTATCAAATCCCCTTGTCCAAAGATTGAATCCGAATATATTAAACAGTCATTTCTTATCAAAAAACCTACAGATGACTATAGGCTAGTAACAGCATTTGCTGAGGTTGGACAGTACAGTAATCCACAGCCGTCTCTTCTGCCCAATGTTGATTCTACATTGAGAAACATTGGGCACTGGAGATATATTGTAAAAACAGATCTATCAAATCCCCTTGTCCAAACATTGAATGAAGTATTGCGGTATTGCGTCACCTTTTCGCGGTGTCTTTGTATACACCCGTTGTGCTATGGGGATGCCAGGCTCTGAAACAGCCTTAGAAGAGCTTATGTGCCGTGTGCTGGAGGACTTATTGGAGGAAGGAGTCGTAGCTAAACTGGCAGATGATCTATATTGTGGTGGAAATTCTCCGGAGCAACTTCTTCAGAACTGGAGATGTGTTCTTGAGGCTTTGCACTACAATGGTCAAAAACTTTCGTCCCAAAAGACAAAAGGGAGTATTCATGCCTGCCGCCATAGAATTGAAACTTTGACATCCTGTTCGCCTCTCACAACAGTTAGGGGATTACACTCTTATCGGCAGTTACAAAGTGTTATCCAGAGTGATACCATATTGTGCACCCCCTAATCGACCCACTTGACGCCGCTTTCGCAGGCTGCCAATTCCAAGAGAAACTCATTTGGACGGATACGTTAATAAATGCCTTTTACAGGGCTCAAAATTCACTTTTAGGAAGCAAGACAATAACACTTCCACGACCACTGACGGTGCTCTCAAAGAGCCCGGGTTGGGCGCTACATTATATGTCACTCGTGGTGATAAACCCAGGGTAGCTGGTTTTTTCAGTGCGAAGCTCCGCAAGCGACAACTGGATTGGATTCCTTGTGAAATAGAAGCTCTCAGTATAGCTTCAGCCTTAAAACATTTTAGTCCCTACATTATTCAGTCTGTCCACAAAACATGCATTTTAAGTGACAGCAAGCCTTGCATTCAAGCATACCAAGAACTCTGCCGCGGAGAGTTCTCGTCCAGTGTGCGGTTGTCCACCTTTCTATCAACTGCAAGTCGTTTCCAAGTTTCTATTCGACATCTTGCCGGGTCAGAAAATTGCCTTCCGATTTTGCATGCCATAACGCCCCACAGTGTGACGTTTTGAATTGCCAGGTGTGCTCATTTGTAAATTCATGTGAAGATTCTGTTGTTAGGAGTGTTAGTGTACAGGATATTATTTCCGGAACAACAAAACTCCCGTTCACTAGCAGACGGGCCTGGTTAGCTACTCAGGCCGACTGTTCTGATCTGCCACAAACTCATGCACACCTCTCCCAGGGGGCACACCCATCTAAAAAGGCAACTAACATTAAAGATATTAAACGATACCTGAAGGATGGTACTATTGCGATGGTTTACTAGTCGTAAAGCGAGAGCACCCTTTCGGATCCTTGCAAGGTTCTGGAAGGCCTTCTGACTGCTTTGTACATAAAGTTAGGCCACCCATCATTTGCACAGCTAAGGACCGTTACACAAAGATAGTTTTTTGCCCTTGATATGGATAAAGCCTTATGGTTAGTCACAAATTTGTGTCACCATTGTGCATCTTTACAGAAAATACCACATACCCTCATAGAACAGTCGACTTCCGACCCTCCAGTGGATATAGGTTACACCTTTGCAGCAAATGTTTTGAAACACGACAAACAACTCATCTTTGTTTTGAGAGAATGTGTTTCTTCATACACCAGTGCGTGCCGTATTGATAATGAACGCCGCAAATCTTTCCGCGATGCCATTATACAGCTTAGCATCGAACACCTTCCACTTGACGGCCCAGTTGCCATTGTTCGAACAGACCCGACACCAGGTTTCATCAGCCTTGGCAATGGTGAAATGCTGCGTTCTAAAGGAATTTGTATTGAAATCGGACGCGTTAAAAATGTTAATAAGAATCCAGTAGCAGAAAAAGCTATCCAAGAACTAGAACTTGAGTTGGCAAAGCTGTCTGTTCCAGGAGTACATATTGCTCAGGCACAGCTAGCTGTCGCCGTTGGTCAATTGAATTCTCGCCTTCGAGTATCTGGTCTTTCGGCTCATGAGTTAATGACCCACTGCGATCAATTCACCAACTCATCACTTCTAGTCAACGATCGCGACATCATCATGCAAAAACAAGAAAGTCGCTCTCATAATCATGCTCACAGCGAAAAAGGTAAGGCTCCCCTAATAAACAGATCGCTAGTCCCATCACTTTGAACGTTGGTGATCTTGTATATATATTTTCAGATGGTAACAAATCCAGAGCTCGTGATCGTTATCTTGTTGTGTCACTTGACGGCGATTGGTGTAACGTTCGTAAGTTTGCTGGCGCACAACTTCAACAAAATTGCTATCAAGTCAAACGTTCAGAATGCTACAAGGTATTCAAACACCCAATACACATGAGCGCATATATCCTTATAACAAAGGTGAGGATTCATCTGACAGCAAAAACGAAGATGATGAATCGTTTGCGGTGAATCCTCCCAACATCCCTCATCAATTTTCTTCCTCTACTACCCAATGTCCATCGGCGCCCGTCTCTTCGGACTCAAACGCTCCAAGTTGCAGTAGTATGTCAGATATGAATGAACAGTCTACCACAAATATTCCCAGATGATCATCCCGTCAGCGAAAGTTACCCCTTTACTTAAAAGTCTATGTTCTATAAGAGAGAGAGAGAAAAAGATAAAGGTGGTAGCGCCAGTATCAGTTCAACTGTTATTCTCTCTGTTCCAGAGCTACTCTGGAATATTCTCTACTCTTAGTGTTCGTGGTCTTTAGAGCTGTAGGTTTTTAAATTTCTTGTTCGGTTTCGGTTTTGGTTTTTCAGGTGGAGAAAAACCTCGGTTTGGTTCGGTTTTCGGTTTGTTCATGAGGCCAAGTAAAATTCAATAAAACTCATTCTTATGTCCAGAGTCATAACTGAATGGTAGTGAAATTGAGTGAAATTCAATGAATGCCCGAAATAAGCTATAATACATGAAGAATCAGGAAGGCAAATATAATAATTACCTAAATATACAGAACTTTTATTGTGCTTGGCCATTTTTCCAGGTCTGACACCTACATGCAACTTGAGGAAAGCTGCAAACAAAACTAAACTGAAATGTCGGAAATTCACAGAATGTAGCCTTCCCAGAGTAGTGAGAGTACCCAGACACTGCCATTGGCAGTGTCTGGGTACTCTCACTACTCTGGGATGGCAACATTCTGTGAATTTCCGCAGCAAGAGCTGGCAAGATAGTATTTAATAAAAAAACGAAAAACCTTAGATTACGGGATGTCGACGGTTTTGGTTTCGGTTTTTAAAAAAAAAAATAAAAACCTCGGTTCGGTTTCGGTTAACCTACAGCTCTAGTGTTCTTCTCCTTAACAGATTACGTATTTGTTTCACTCAACGGTTATAATTTTGAATCATTGTTGTGTTTGTTTCTCATTTTAAGTTGTGTGCCAATATACTAGTTTGAACTTCAAGTATCTGTTGAGTCTGTTGATCTATACCAATTGAATAATTAATGAACTTATGTTCCTGGCATTATGGGAAACATTTGCAGCTTGAAATTTTGATATTTTGACATCAGATTGCAGAGGGTTTATATGTATGTCTGGTTTGAAAGAAAATTCATTTCTCCACATGCATGCCTTGTTGCATTATATGCTTTCTGTGTAAGCATCTACTAAATGTTTCCACTGGGATTGAGTAGAGCTGTAGGTTTTTAAATTTCTTGTTCAGTTTCAGTTTTGGGTTTTCAGGAGGAATAAAACCTCTGTTCGGTTCGGTTTTCAGTTTGTTCATGAGGCCAAATAAAATTCAACAAAACTCATTCTTATGTCCGGAGTCATAACTGGATGGCAGTGAAATTGAGTGAAACTCAATGAATGCCCGAAATAAGCTATAATACATGAAGAATCAGGAAGGCCAATAAAATAATTACCTAAATATACAGAACTTTTATTGTGCTTGGCCATTTTTCGAGATCTGACACCTACACGCATCTTGAGGAAAGCTGCAAACACAACTAAACTGAAATGTCAGAAATTCACAGAATGTAGCCTTCCCAGAGTAGTAAGAGCACCCAGACACTGCCAATGGCAGTGTCTGGGTACTCTGACTGCTCTGGGATGGCTACATTCTGTGAATTTCTGCAGCAAGAGAGTATTTAATAAAGAACGAAAAACCTTAGATTACGGGATGTCGACGGTTTCGGGTTCGGTTTAAAAAAAACCCTAAAAACCTCGGTTCGGTTTCGGTTAACCTACAGCTCTAGGATTGAGATTGTGTGACATAGGTCGTCCATTTAAATGACTTCATGATTACAGATTGTACTAACTCAACAAGCAGTCTTTTTCGGCTTTTAGATTGGTCTGATGTGGGGACATCGCAGACTCAAGATATCAGTTATGATTCAGTCTCCTGGGAAATTGTTATCGTAATATTTATTCTCAGAAATGGCATTTTCTGAGTTCTCAGGACTTGATTGGTACCTTAGAATATCCAGACATGTTAACCTCCAGAATAATTTTTCAGGGAATCTGAGGGTGATTTTCAGGGAAATGGGATGGATTTCAGGGAAAAGTTCGTGCGGGGACAAAATAAAAGAGGAAACTTGTGAATTTTCAGCTCATGGACCACTATTAACAGCAGGTTATATCCAGAACTAGTTGTCAACTATGCTGATGCATTTATGCTACGTTAAAAAATCATAAAATAACTGTGATTTGACACCCCCCCCCCGATCCTCTTCTTCATGAGCCCCCCCCCCAATCCTCTTCTTCATGAGTCCCCCCCCCCACACACACACACACAGACACACTGTCCCACAGAGCACCTCCACCTGTGGTTTGCTTTTATCAAAGTCTGCTTGGCTCATAATTTCCCAAGTCTGGAAATGTTAACAGGAAAAGATGTCCCAATGTTCAGTTTCTTCAAGAACATTAGTACTTAGAAAGTATCTTTATCAAACTTCATGCATGTGGGACGTTTGTGCCCTACACAGAACTTTTCTTTTCATCATTGTAGCATTTTTTTTAATTCCATTCAAAATTTACTGGGTACAGATGGCCAACAGTTAACAGTTCTGTAGTCAGCACAACAGAATAAATGTAGTGTTAGAAAATAAGTCCACTGTGACTGATTGTGTTTGAATATGCAGTCATAATTTTTCGGCATCCTAAGCGACTTTAACCTACTTTTAAACTGTGCTAAATAGTTGTTGTTTACGTTTTGATTTTGGAAAAGGGATGAAAATTAAAGCTATTCTATGAAGGAATAAATAAATATATATTATTTAAATTAATTCCTTTTCATATATTTTAATTTCCAAAAACTGCATTCAAATGAAGGTAGAGTTTTCAATTTTTTTAAAGTACCGGTAAGTCACCTATTTTCACTTCAACACTCGCACATTGATCACGAATCTCCGAAGAAAACCCCACAAATAAACATGAACACAGTTGAAATATATATCATAAAATACCCTTTTCTTAAATAAATTTAACGTAAATCCACATTTTACTGCTTTGAGTTTTTACCAGAGTTTGAAATGCATGTGATTTGACTCCGAACGTTTTTCATAAGTTACAACGGGAACGAAATATTTGACTGTTGTTTTCCGGGATTTTTGGTCCAAAACTGATTCCCGTCCGGGAGGCCGGGAACTACACTGAAATTCTGGGATTTTCCCGGGCATTCCGGGAGAGTTAACATGTCTGGAATATCTGTCACATGACCTCTTTATGAAACTCACCCAAAATTTAAAAAAAAAAAAAAATTAAGGCCTAAAGAAATTTGAAATCTCTTTCTTAGGCCTTCCCACATGCTCCTTTTGGCTGCCACATGCTCTCTTTTTATAACCAATGCAAACTAAAAAGTTAAAAAAAATTTTCTTAGGCCCTCCCGCCTCGTCTTTTTGGCTGCCACATGCTCCCTTTTTATAACCAATTCAAACTTAAAATAACAAAAATTAAATGGTTTATATCTGATATTTTACCCAATTAATAAAATCTATAAATTTGTCCCTTGAGTGCAACAAGGCTTGTAGTGCGTTAGTATTTCAAAGCCTTCTTGCACTCCAGGGACAATATACACCACCACCCATGCTATTCTGTAGATTATAAGGCCTAAAACATAATACAAACCAAGAATATGAACTTTAATAATTACAAAAATAAAAAATAAAATAAAAAAACGCCCGCCCACATGCAATTTTATAAAAAAAATCGCCTGAGAAACAAATCTGTTATGCCCTCTAATTTCGGTACATTTGTGTACTTTGGTTTCAGCTAAATTTGGGAGAAGCCATTTGGATTCTCGCAAAAATGGTTGTGAGAATCCATAGCTGCTACTGGAGTTCAAGGATCCCATGAGGCCACCATGGTTGACCCCTGTTGTATACTGATAACACATGTTAACCCTTTGCCCAACACAGCTATTTAATTTTTAAAACATCAGCTGAATTGTTTTTAAAATAAACGATATTTACCAATAAAACCTTAGAAATATGGATGTCATTGGAACCAGCTCAATGAGCCGGTTCCAATGACAGCTATATTTGTACAATTTTATTGATAAAGTATCAGGATATTTCAGGTCATTTTAGCCTTGTATTGGTTAATTTTCTTCCGTTATATTAGGTAAGTGGTTAAATTGACTAATCCTTTTCATGCGAATCCTAGCTGTAGTGCAGCGAGAATCTATGGATTCTCACTGGTGTTGTTGCATGAATCGATTCTCAGAAAAAGATAAACCCTGCTTTCATCTCTTGCTAGTCAGTTCAGTTATTTATTAAAGAAAACATTTGTTTGTACTGTTGTAAAAAGAATTATTTCTATTTTCGATAGGATTACAACTAAACTGGAAAAAGAGTTCTGTCCGCATTGTGGTAATAAAACACTGCAGAGAATTTCAATGACTGTGGAAAATGATGGACAAATCAAATACTTTATTTCAAATAGAAGACCTGTAAATTTGCGAGGTTTAAAGGTGGGTAATCTATAACTTATTCAGTTTGGCAAATACATTGCATATTGTTACCTGAGCCTACAGTACTGCGATCACAAAAGCAGACAGGGAATTTCAGTGAGATCGCGACCAAGTCACAATCCAATCAAATTTCTTTGTCTGCTTACCTCACCACATGTACAACACTGTTGAATCTCACCTATCAAAAAAGAATTGGAGATGGGCGGTATTGAAATTATAAGTTCGGTATCCGTTTCAGTATTTTTAGGGGGTTATACCTTGGTATCGGTTATGTATTCAATTTCTGACTTTACTATGATTTACAGATAGTACCAAAGGGGAATGAATTCACATCAGGAAAAAACAGAATAAGTTGTTCTAGTATCAGACTACCACAACGCTATAAACGCAACTCCAATGAGCTCAACAGTAGCATTGTTTTATGAACACAAATGATATATCTACAGTAATTTTGTGACTTGTTCAAAACACATTTTAATGTTTAAAAGACCTATTTTGGGCTTTTGCGATCTCAGAGCATGTGTCCTGACCTCACCATCTTCAGGAAGTCCTTCTGACAATAGACAAATCACCTGGACAATGATTTCTAGTCAGGTCTTGGCTGTCTTAACCCTTTACCTAACGAATCGCCCACATCTGCCCGCTTAATATGCAAATTGAGCAGTTGAAAAAATTAAATATTTTTATACTGTACCAATGACCCAGACTTAGCTGGTGCTAACTCCACAAAAAACCAGGGCCAAACACAAATTTTGCCCCCCAATCCCCAAAATTTGCATCCAAAACAAAAAGAAATCATGTCCTAAAGGACCTCCATAGTACGACTCTACTGCGCATGCGCAGTGACGCAGTCGTCCCGAAATTGGCGCCAAATATCATTCTCTGTTTGGCCCTTCATCAGTCAACATCTCACTGATCTTTGTGCTTGTAAATCTCAGTTTAAAGGATGCCAGACACGTAATTCTTGGAGAAAATGTGATTCTAAGGAGGATAGAAGGAGGAGAGGAAAAAAGAAGTGGCAAAAAATAATCAGGGCTGTACTTAAAATTTTTTGTTAAAATTATGTTAAGTTGCCTATTTTCGAGGCAAACGCCTCTTGTTGTCATTCTTGCTAATTGTTGCACTGCTTATTCAGTGTTTCCTCTCCCCTAACCTTCTAAAGTCCCCCCTTGCAATTCTCCCATGCTTTTGGCATATTTTTGAGAAGTTTCATTTCTAAAATTTCCCTGGGAGAGTTGCTTGGTTACAGAATGTTTTCTGTTATTTTCCCCATAGTTACGTTTTCACCCATGGGTGTATAACGTTTGTGTTCTGCATCTTCCATCTGATGTTCTGCAGATTCTCCCCTGGGAGTCTCTGTTTTGCATCAGATAGAGTGTAATTGAGGACTGATTCCGGGCCAGTTTTTTCAGTGCCTGGAGTCATGTTTTCTGCTGTGTTTACACTGTTTGTTTTCATTGGCAACAGCCTTTTTTGAGGGGGGCTGTTTGCCTTTGAGGTAGTTTATCTCATTATAAGATACATTTATATTATCCGAAAGTGTCTCATTAATTATTTTATATAATTTTAAAATTTTTGACCACACTTTGCCATCGGATCCATCGGGGCTCAACGTTACTTTTCAGCAACTTGGGCTTCTCTGAAAAAATATTTTTTCAAAATTATTTTGTTTTGCAATTGTTTTTTCATTTATTAATGGATCATGTTATTATGTATCTTTGTGTCAGGGGTTTTTGCGAGTAACTAGGACTTATTGTTGTTCCTTCACAATGAAAGGAACTTGTTCAAATTGTAATAGGAAGAAATCTTCCTCTGACTTTCATGATTATTGCATAAATTGTAGTCAGTGTTCTCGCATTAATCCCTGTCCTGTATGTGAACATTGGGATGAGAAACATTGGAAACGTGTGTCACGATATGTTGTTTCTGGAGAAAGAGCGATGCCGGCTCTTTCTCCACAAGGTCACTCTACTCTCTCAGTTTCTATTTCAGAGGAACCAGAACAGGGTGATGTTTCCATGTTATCTTCTTCAAGTGTGCGTCCGTCGTCACAATTAAATACAGAGCTAGCGGCAAAAGTGCTCATGGAGATTAGACAAATGTCGTCCGCTAGCTCGCCCGGTGTAGCGTCCATTCACCGAATGGTTCGGCAGCCGGGTTCGTCCGATGCGGTCCAAGAGGAAATTTTGGGTGATGCGAGCACTATAAAAATAATAGATGCACACCCAGTGACGGCGGATAGTGAACGAGAACGGAGGAAGCCTTTTAGTCCGGTTCCTAGCTCGTCCAGGTCCAGCCGGGCCGCGAGCGAGAGAGGCCCCTCTCTCGTACAACAACATCTGGGACCAGATGTTGTGGTACAAAATGTGTCTTTAGCGGAGCATACGTCCGTCGCTCGGGACGCTCCGTTGTATAAGCAGTCCGCAGAGACTGTTAAGGCTTCCTCTTCTCGCCGGCGCACACGACCGCACCTTGGCTGCGTGACCTCCGATATCTTGCCAGCTTCGCCGAGGAAGGATTATTCGGCGACCAGGTCACACCATCCGGCAGCCAGGGACTCGAGACCGATGGACTCCGGACGTTCGCATAGGAAAAGTATGCGGGAGCCATCCGATGCGGAGCTGCCCTCGGCAAAGCAGCGAAAGACCGCTCCTCCGCAGGTCTCGACGTCGGACATTCTAGTGCAGATAGCACAGCTTATCGCAGCATCCCAGCAGCCGACAGGGACGGTGTCGGATCGAGAATTATCCGACGGCGCTGGGTCGGTACGCTCCGCCGAAGCATCGGGGGCGGACGACCGGGAACATCGGGAGGTCCGACCGGATGGTGAAAGGGATACGGATGAATTGGAGCTATCCCTTTCGGAACAACACAAAGCTGCCGTAGACTTCATCCGGCACTTTCTTCCTCAAGTTGTTCCGTCGGGCCAGACTGCTGCGCTTCCGGACAGGAGAATTATAGCGTCATTGGACTCTGATTTTTTCGAGCGGTTCAGGGACATCGCTCCCGAGTTTCCGTCGCAGTCCAATAATGTTGCAAGAACATTTGAATTATTGAACGACGCTATTTTTAAACTTGCTTCCAGGACAGGGAAAGCAGGCTTCTTGTCCGCAAATACTCTCAACCTGCCTTTCATTAATGCAAGGAATAAATTCGACACGGCAGGTCAGGGTATACCGAGAGTTCCTCTGCGTATGGACGACGAGGCGGAAGACTTAGAGCTATCATTACCGTCGTCAGCTTCTATTCCAACCGCAGTGTTGGAAACAGCTATTGCGTCTAACAGAGCCAATTTAGATGCCTTATCTTACGCAGATCACCTTACGAAGGCGTTATCACTGCGTCTTCAAGGGGAAGAGTTTCAGGATATACAATCCTCCTTAAGACTTCTTTCAAGGGCAGTAGCTTATTCCACGTGTAACTCCGCCCTTTCAGTGGCTAATCTGGAGTTGGTTAGACGTGACGCAGCCCTGTCTACATCCACACTAGTGGATTCTAAGGTGAAGAACTCTCTTAGAGTCGCTTCGGTCTCAGGAGATCTTCTCTTTGACGGCAAGCTTTCCGCTATTTATGATAATATTAAAAAGAAAGCTAGTGATTCTCTGTTGTTTAGATCCGCTCCTAAAAGGTCGGATTCAGCAGACACGAATAAGGCAGGCACTTCTGGGTCTTATCCGCCCAAGAGAGGTTCCTATAGAGGTTCCGGTGCGTCCTCTAGCTCTTATTCGAGAGACCGTCAGGATAGCGACTCTCGTTCGGGACGTCCTTCAGGACGGGACAATCGGTCGGACGCCCCGAGGTCGACGAGGCGAGGTGCGGGTCGTGGAAGACGTGGTTTCTCCTACCGCAGGCCTCGCAGATCCAGGAGGTGATGGCTCAAACCTCTATCGCGTTCCGGTTGGCGGAAGGTTGTCGAGTTTTTCTCAAGAGTGGGCGTCGATTACGGACGACCCTTGGGTGAGAGGAGTGACTTCGGAAGGTCTAAAGATATCCTTCAAACGAAAGCCTCCATTAACTCGAAGTCCAAAGTGGACTCATCTTCCGTCAAACCCTCAGAAAAGAGACGCTCTGCTATCAGAGGTGCAGTCTCTTTTAATGAAGAACGCGGTAGAGGTCGTAGAAAACCAGGAATCGCTGGGATTCTACAGCCATCTGTTTCTGGTTCCGAAACCAGACGGCTCGTTCCGTCCAGTCATAGATTTGAGCTGGATAAACAAGCTGATCATCGCTCCGAAGTTTTATATGGAGACGATTCGATCGGTCAGAGCGAGTATTCGGGTGAACGATTATGCAACGAGCATAGATCTCAAAGATGCGTACTTTCACGTCATGGTACATCCGACATTCCGAAAGTATCTACGCTTCGCAGTCCTAGGAGTGGTGTATCAGTTCCGGGCCATGTGCTTCGGATTGAATCTAGCACCCTGGGCTTTCACTCGAGTAATGAACTCGGTAATGATTTACTTCCGAGCTCATTCGTCTGCGGTAACGTCGGCCTACCTGGACGACATTCTTCAGAGGTACGGCAACGAGTTAACGCTTCAGAACGATGTTCAGAATCTTCTTCTATTGCTCCGACGTCTCGGTTTCATAGTAAACGAGGAGAAGTCGGATCTGGTGCCGTCCAAGTCATTCACTCATCTGGGAATGAGCTTCGAGACGCACAACAATCTCGTTCGTCTGCCGTTAACCAGAGCGAAATTAGTCAGTTGTTACGCTCGCTATTGTCTAAATACAGACAAAGTCACAGCGAGAGAATTTATGAGACTGATAGGTCTGTGCGGAGCCGCTGCGGATCTCATTCCGATGGGACGGCTACGCACACGGCCTCTTCAAATTTTCTTGACTCAGAATTGGAGTGTGAAAATTCATTCGCTCGATGTAGACGTTCTCTTGTCAGATCAAGTGAAACAAGAGATTCAGACTTGGGCAAACATTCAGTGGTTAACTCAAGGAGTTCCGCTGCAGTTGCCGGATCCGAGTTTTACCATTATGACGGATGCCAGTCAAACAGGTTGGGGTGCATCATTAATCCCAACGGATTCGAGATGCCAGGGTCTTTGGGATCCGCAATTCCTGTGCAAGCACATAAACATCAAGGAAATGATGTCAATTTGGCTTGCGTTACGTCACTGGATGGACATTATTCACGATGCTCATGTCCAAATCCTATCCGACAATACGACAGTAGTGGCGTATATACGGAATCAGGGAGGCACTCATTCAGTTCCGTTGTTCAATCTAACGGAAAGAATCCTTCTGTTTGCGTTGGAACATCACGTTCTTCTTTCGGTCCGTCACATACCGGGTCGTCTGAATGTGCTAGCAGACTCCCTTTCTCGAAAGGGTCGCTTGTTGCCGTCGGAGTGGACTCTCAACAAACAAGTATTCAATCAGATTTGCTACCAATGGGAACGGCCAATGATAGACTTATTTGCGACACATCTCAACAATCAGTTGCAGACGTATGTGTCCCCGTGTCCGGATCCAAGAGCATTTGCTGTAGACGCTCTATCGATCCCTTGGGACGGAATGATAGGATATGCGTATCCTCCAGCGCCGTTAATGCAACAAGTATTGCTAAAGATAAAACAATCTCAATGCAAGATTCTGTTGGTAGCATCTCTGTCGCCACAGAGACCGTGGATAAATCTACTCAGGTGTCTGTTGTGGGACCTACCGCGGAAGCTCCCTCCACGAGAGGATCTTCTTTGGCAGGGGAAATCGCGCCAACTGCATCACAACCCGCAAGGTCTCAACCTTCACGTTTTTCCGTTGTGCGGTCCTTCTTGCATGGCAAGCACTTTACAGGACGAGCAGTGGACGCGATTTCTAACTGTAGGAGGACCTCCTCTTCGCTAAACTATGCGGCTAAGTGGAAGGTTTTCCGTCGTTGGTGTAGGGATCATTCTGTTGATATATTTGATCCCTCTATACCAGACATTGCTAACTTTCTAGTATACTTGTTTGACGAAATCAAGCTGCAACCGGTTACTATAAAGGGTTATAGATCTATGTTATCTGATACCTATGCACATCATGATAGTTTACAAATTGGATCTAATGTCTCTTTATCGAAATTGGTTAGAAACTTTTCGATAAATAGACCAAGAACTCTTAGATTAATTCCTAAGTGGAATTTAGCTTGGGTTCTCCTTAAATTGAAGGAAAAGCCATTTGAACCTCTTGGGACAGTAGATTTCAAATTCTTATCTTATAAGACAGCTTTTCTCTTAGCTTTCTCTTCTGCCAGAAGAGTCAGTGAGCTTCATGCACTATCGGTGGATGATTCTCATTATCGTAGTGTTGGGAACACTATCACCTTCACTACTAACGTCGGTTTTTTAGCTAAGAATCAGGCTCCTAATAAATATCCGGAACCTATTGTTATTAAGGCTCTTCCGTCTTCAGACGGGCGTAGGCCTTTACTCTGTCCTGTTAGAGCTCTACGTATCTATAAACAGAGATCTCAGTTCATCAGAAAGGGACGGAAACGTTTCTTTCTGTCTTTGATGCCTAATAGAAAGGACATTTCAGTCCATTCTATTGCTAGATGGATTCAGTTAACTATCCGTACTGCGTATGAAGATTTATCTTCTTCTCAGCAGTCTGTGCTTAAGATTTCTGCTCATGAAGTAAGAGCTCTTTCTACTTTCTGGGCTTATGCTAATAGTGTTGCTATTACAGATTTAATGAAGGCTGCTTATTGGTCTCAGCCATCCACATTTACTAATTTTTATCTCAGAAATATTGAGTCCATTTCTGGAGACCTGCATTGTTTAGGTCCGTTATCTGTTGCTCAGAATGTCGTCCACTAAACAGTTGCAACTATAGTTATGCAGGCTTTCTGTTCCGGCAGTGACTCCGTCCGGCTGCCCTCTTCGCTCTGGGCTATTTGACCCAGGGCAAGGGGAAGGGGGGGGGGCGGGTGTTCCCTTAGGTCACCTGCTTTATAGTGAAAAGCAAGGGAATGCCTCCTCCAAGACAGTATTTCTGAGTCGCTTCCGGGATGGTTTTAAAGTGTAATATTAATGTTTAATTTCATTCATGTCTTATTTTTAAAGTGTAGCTCGGTGTGAAGCATTTGTATATGTCAAGTGTCAAACGGGCTTTAATATACAATACTCGGACACTTTTAAATGATTATAAAGAGTCTCAATTCTCTGGACTACTTTATTTATTGGCTTGTTTTAATAATAATTAGTATAAAGGTTATACTGGATATTAATAGAGAACATGAATGTTATTGTGCTCAATTATTAAGGGTAGTGTATCTTTCTAATTTAAATATTAAATAAGAAAGATACATGTAAAGCCTAATACTCCTTTTCTCCTTAAGGGGTTATCTCTTTATTTTATAATTGAGCTTATTGGATTTTCCTCTATGTCCTAGGCCCTCCAGCCTGTTTACTATTCAGCTAAGTCTGGGTCATTGGTACAGTATAAAAATGTTAAAAAATTTATAGTAATTTATATATTTTTTATACTTACCAATGACCCAGACGGGGATGGCCCTCCCTGAGTTGGGAACTCTTGCCTCCCCGCTGAGTACATAGCGCTGACCAGGCACTGCCAGTAAGAATGATATTTGGCGCCAATTTCGGGACGACTGCGTCACTGCGCATGCGCAGTAGAGTCGTACTATGGAGGTCCTTTAGGACATGATTTCTTTTTGTTTTGGATGCAAATTTTGGGGATTGGGGGGCAAAATTTGTGTTTGGCCCTGGTTTTTTGTGGAGTTAGCACCAGCTAAGTCTGGGTCATTGGTAAGTATAAAAAATATATAAATTACTATAAATTTTTTAACTTTTCAAAATATTTCAACATATGTGACCCCTCATTGAGCTCATTCCAATGAGGGGTCACATGATATGGTTTTGTTGAAATTTTTTGAAAAATTTTAAAAAATTGTATTTAAAATAATAACTTTTGATATCGTCTGCGTTGGGTAAAGGGTTAACAGGCAGCCAAGACTTGACTTGACTTGACTAGAAATAACTGCAAAGCATTTAGACATGTTCAGGATGATTATCAGATGATTGAATTCAGGATAATTACCAGACCGTTGAGGGTTAACAAAATTGGAAAGAAAATCACTCACTTCTTTCATGAAAAATGAGCCTTTCAACTGTTATCAAGCCTCAACCGGGCCTTATAAATAGTGAAAGTATGAAAATTTGAAAATTCAAAACAGTTTTGATATTCAACTATTGGTTCGGTTTGGTTTTTCGGTATCCCCATGATAGCAGTATCGGTCTGGTTTTTTGGGGTATGTTGCGCGTCTCTAAAAAGAATTGGGAGAACATAGAATTGTCAAGTTACTTTATATTTGTGTTCAGGTTACTGATGTGCCAAGCTGTATAGTTTTTGGTGTAAATCGGATAATTTGATCCTGAGATATTAACCCTTTATCCTTCAAATTGAAAATTCCTCCAATCCCTTTGGCATTCGATAACCTGAAAAATATTGCTTGGATTGTCAAGTTACTTTATATTTGTGTTCAGGTTACTGATGTACCGAGCTGTATAGTTTTTGGTGTAAATCTGTTATTTTGATCCTGAGATATTAACCCTTTATCCTTCAAATTGAAAATTCCTCCAATCCCTTTGGCATTCGATAACTTGAAAAATGTTGCTTGGATTGTCAAGTTATTTTATATTTGTGTTCAGGTTACTGATGTGCCGAGCTGTATAGTTTTTGGTGTAAATCTGATAATTTGATCCTGAGATATTAACCCTTTATCCTTCAAATTGAAAATTCCTCCAATCCCTTTGGCATGAGATAACTCAAAAAATATCAATTCGATCGTCATGTTACTTTATATATTTATTAGCTCACCTGACTTTCAGTCTCAGGAGAGCTATAGTGATCACTCACCGTCCGTCGTCGTCCGTGAACATGGTGTTTGCGTCTTCTCCTCCCAAACTGCTGAACCAATTTAATTGATATTTGAGATAATAGTTTGTTATGACATCGCAATTTGATTTTGTTCAAATCAAGTTGCCTTGCCCGTGGGTAGGGCCACACCCAAAAAGTGTGCTGAAATCTTAAAAAATCTTCTTCTCATGAACCAGCAGTAGCAGAGACTTGATATTTGGTGTGCAGCTTCCTTTTGAGGTGTAGACTCAGATTTGTTCAAGAGACGTTTGCGGGGCTATACTTGGCGTCGTTATGGGAGGGGCAAAATTTTTGGCCCCGCCCAAAATTTATATTTTCCGAACCGAGAGGCTGATTTGAACCAAATTTTATGTGAGGGCTTATTGGGTCATAAGTACCTAATTTATGCTGATTTTTTTTTTCCTGTAGCCCCATGGGAACCGCAGGAGCTAAAAATAGAAAAAATTAAAACGCCCATATCTCCAAAACTGCACAGCACCGAGAATTTTTATTTGATGTGAAGCTTCCTTAGGACCAACAGAAAGAATTGGTAAAAAAAAATTGCCATCGGTTTTATCATAGGGTACAGTTTCCGGACTTTGAAAAAGTGCTGAGTCAGCACTTTTTAACACCGTAGGCAATGGGAAAAACATTAAAAAATCTTCTCCAGATCCAGCAGGCAGAATCTTTTGATATTTGGTATGCAACATTGTGGGGTGGATCTGATTCAATTTTGTTCAAATCGGCTCCCTACATTCATATTTAGGCTCACTGTAGACGCTCGAATTCGAACTTAGTGCATTTCAGGCAAATTTCTTCAAAAATCTTCTTCTCCAGATCCTGCAGGCAGAATCTTTTGATATTTGGTATGCAAAATTGTGGGGTGGATCTGATTCAAGTTTGTTCAAATCGGCCACCTGGATTCATATTTGGGCTCACTATAGAAGCCCAAATTCGAACTTCGTGCATTTCAGGCAAATTTCTTCAAAAATCTTCTCCAGATCCCGCAGGCAGAATCTTGTGATATTTGGTATGCAACATTGTGGGGGTGGACCTGATTCAAGTTTGTTCAAATCGGCCCCCTGGGTTTATATTTGGGCTCAGTATAGGAGCCCAAATTTGAACTTAGTGCATTTCAGGCAAATTTCTTTGAAAATCTTCTCAAGATCCAGCAGGCAGAATCTTTTGATATTGGGTATGCACCATGCTTAGGGGGGTGAGATTCAATTTTGTTCAAGCCAAGTCCCTGGGTTCATATTTGGGCTCACTGAGAGAGCCTAAATTATAACTTAATTCAAAATGAGGAACTTTCTTTAAAATTTTTTTTAGATCCAGCAGTCGGAATGTTTTGATATTTGGTGTGCAGCATCCTTGGGGGAGGGGGGGGGGGGGAGATTCAAGTTTGTTCAAGCCATGCCCCTAGGTCCATATTTGGGCTCACTGTGGGAGCTTGAATTGTAACTTTGTTCGAAATGAGGAATTTTCTTAAAAATTCTTCTTCTTCAGATCCAGCAGTCGGAATGGTTTGATATGTGGTGAGTAGCATCCTTGGGGGGGGGGGGGGGGGGGGGGGGGGGAGGGGGGGGGGAGAGAGAGATTCAAGTGTGTTAAAGCCAAGTCCATGGGAGCCCAAATTATAACATAGTCAATATGAGGAATTTTTCTTTAAAAATCTTCTTCAGATTCAGCAGTTGGAATGTTTTGATATTTGGCATGGAGCAACCTTAGGGGGCTGAGATTCAAGTTTGTTCAATGGTTCAAAATGAGGAATTTTCTTTAAAAATCTTCTTCTTCAGATCCAGCAGTCGGAATGTTTTGATATTTGGTGTGCAGAATCCTTAGGGGTGTGAGATTCAGGTTTGTTAAAGCCAAGTCCCTGGGTTCATATATGGGCTCCCTGTGGGAGCCCGAATAATGACTTAGTTCAATATGAGGAATATTCTTTAAAAATCTTTTTTTAGATCCACTGGTCAGAATATTTGGATATTTGGTATAAGCTTTTCTTAGGAGGAGCAGATGCAACTTGTTGAAATCAATTCTCTGGGTTGATATTTAGGCTACCATGTCAGATGAGCGCCCTCAGGCCCCCTGGGGCCTCTTGTTCAGGTTACTGATGTGCTGTGCTGTATAGTTTTTTTTATGTAAATCTGATAATTTGATCCGGAGATATTAACCCTTTATCCATCAAATTAGACACTCCTCCAATCCATTTCTATATGTACCCATACCTTGTATGGTGTACATAATGTCGGCATCCGTGGTGACCCTCCATCATACAGCTTTCTACTAGTTGCGTGTATGGGTACACATCTGACGATTACATCGGCCTATTTTTTCATCAAATCCAGTCATGACTGCTGTGAATCAGTCGTGTTTGGGTTTTGTGAAAAAATCATGAAAATTTGATTTGACAAATCATGGGTCAAATGTTCCTAAGGTAAAAAGTATCCCAATTTTACCTGGACTCGTGACAAGGAATTTATTGCCTCAGGCTTGCAGAAATATCTTCGTGCAGAACACAAGTACAAAAGAAAATATTAAGTTTCCTTGCTATTATCTCCCCTACCAATGTTTTATATCAGTAAGGTCTTGTTCACAATTCTAAAATCATTAATTCAATTCATTGGAAATAAAAGAATGATTACCTATTATTCTTTGATGTATGGCAATGATGAAACATGCACAATGACAATATTTTCTGTGGTGACAGATCCTACATTCGATTGTCTTTGATTCAGGAATCAACATTGTGTGGCAAGAAAAAGAGAATTACAGTTGAACCCTGTTAATTGAATAGCCACTTTGCCAATGAAAATTAGTCAATTAACAGGAGTATTCAATTAACAGAGATTGTGTCACTTTCCTGTATTCTTGAGATAAACTCAGCAATTCTATTATATTTTGTTTGACAGAGCTCCATGATATAATAGATTAAATGCCTGTATTGAATGTACTGAGGCCAAATAGGTCACAACTGGCGACTGATGTTGATTATTACACTGACGGTTCAAAAGTTTAGAACATCAAAGCATTGAATGTATCTAAAAGAGGATCGTCTTCATTGTTTACTTGAGGTAGGTAAACTATCTTGAACTTCATTTTTAACGACTTCTAAGAGAGTGAGAGATGGGGGTCATCTAGGTATGATTAATCGATTATTTGTGACGATTAATCAATTCCAGTATTCAAAAATCGTGACAACCCTAGTTATTACCACCAATTGGGTTTCCGAGATTGTGTATTGACGTCTCGGCCTTACCTCTGAGTCATATATCGACTCGTCCTACAGACATGTTGATACATGATGCTGAGATGTGGTCTTGACTTCAATAGTCCATCACAGAATCCCACCTGGTAGTACTAACCTGTATGTATTCAATGCTTGTACTGCTGTACAGTACACGGAGTGTGTATTATCAGTGAATCACCCGTGGAGTGAGGATTTCTACCAAGCAATAAATGCTAATTTATTACAAAGCATAATTAGCATAAGCAAAGTTTCAGCCAGTGGACCTTCTGGTTTAAGATTGAAACTTTGCTTGTGCTTGTTGTGTTTCTGTACAAAATTTGAGAGCAGTACCTTGAGTGATACCTCCACTCTGAGTGATTTGGTGAAAATTCACCCCCCATGTACTGTATTTAATTGGGTTTTGTTGAATACACAACATTTGTGGTATAAATTCTAAACCAGTTAGATTAGCTCCCTTACATAATGAGTGGGGGCCCCGCACAAGTTTTGATTAACATAAGTATAGTTCTGTTTTCCTTTATTTTTAGTACTCGCTTCCTGCACCAAAGGGAGGAAAACATGCAAATAATCCATTTCTAGTTGAAGATCAGCGGATGCCACAACAGAGAATGTCCAAAAAAGCACGGCAGAGAATGGATGTTTTCGATCCAGATTATATTGCTGAAAGCTCACCATTTAAAATAAATGATGTAACTAGCAGAGCTGCACAGATTGGTGTCAAAGCTGGACATTACAATCACAAGGGTAGAAGAAATCCAAATGAAAACAATAAGGTGTATGGTCGGCGGAAATAGTTGTAAAAATTGTACAGAGTTTATGCAATAAATTATTTAATCTCATTCTCTTGTTAACATAATATGTCATAACAAGGTATGAATTGAAAATAATAAAATATAATAAGCTGAGTTTGAATGCATTTTGAGAATTGTACTGGCTGGTTTTAGCCATTACACTGGGTAAATAGTTGATTTATTTATTTATTGGTGTTTAAGGTCCCATTTCTCTGTGCCCCCACATGCGCAATGGGTGTGAAGTGTCTTGCCCAAGGACACAACGTGGGCCTCTCGGCTTGCAGCCTGCATCTCTACCTACTGAGCCACCACTCCCCCAAAAAGTTGATAATATGAGATTTACACTAAGGCTGTACAGTACGCAGGGTTACTTACTCCTAATATTTTACAACCAGAGAGTGTAACTAACCCTGTGCAAGGCTTGGGTATCCCTCAAATGATAACAATCCTTGGGTATCGCTCAAATTAGACCCTGTCTCTAGTCTAGTATCCAACCGATTACCCAAAATGGTCGCTGACCGATTACTGGTTATTTGAGCCCACAATCGGCCGATTCTGATGCCGATTCCGATTGTAATACCGTGCACTACAAGACAAGTCGAGGCTCGAAAGAACTACATTAAACTGAACATTTTTCAAAGTGTTAAACTTCGTTGACTGGGGTCGCAGTAAAATTACCAGTCGCGCACACTTGGGCAGTAAACGTAGCTCTCAGAGCCACGTTTTCCGCCCAAGTGCACGCGACTGGTAATTTTACTGCGACCTGATTCCATGGAGTGCATCCTTCACTTTTCCGGTATGAACTGGCGATTGCTGCAAGTGTGCTCAGTTGTAAACTTCACATTCGTTTAACATGTATATCCCGTAAAGGGGCTTCTAGAGAGATTAGGAATACACATTGTGGTTGTTTCTCAACTTTATTGAATGGTATCGTCGACATCATGTTACATTAACAATTGAACAATTGCAGATGATAATAAAATGCGATTCAGAAAAATCACAAATTGCTTGGCAACAATCGGTTTAACCGATGTTCCAGGAGCCGTTGCCGTTGTCATCCGATTGCCCGTAATCGGCCGATTGTGGTGGCCGGTTCCGATCATTGGTTGAACACTACCCTAGTCTTCTCTTCTATTATGGCTGTAAATTGGTAATGTTCCGGAATGTATTCCGTTCTTGATGGGGTAATTCCATCAGTATGCCAAAGATTACATTTGTTTTCAAGATATTTCAAAAACCTTACTTTAACCCTTTACCCAAATTAACAGCCAAAACCAGCCAGCGCTATTCACAAAGATCAGTGTTCATTATTTTTAGCTCACCTGAGCGAAGCTCAAGGGGAGCTTAACTAATCACTTTCTGTCCGTCGTCCGTCGTCCGTCGTCCGTCGTCCAGCGTCCGTCGTCCGTCGTCCGTCGTCCGTCGTCCGTCGTCCGTCGTCGTCCGTCCGGCGTTAACTTTACATTATCGACTTCTCCTCCTAAACCACTAGCCCAATTTTATTCAAATGTTGGCTAAATGTTTATTACCTAATGCCAATTCAGATTTGTTCAAATGAAGTTGCCCCTCCTCCTGGGTGGTGCCACACCCCCAAGGGGCACCAAAATCTTTGTAAATCTTCTTCTCATGAACCAGCAGTAGCAGAGACTTGATATTTGGTGTGCAGCTTCCTTTTGAGGTGTAGACTCAGATTTGTTCAAGAGAAGTTTGTGGGGCTATACTTGACGTTGTTATGAGAGGGGCAAAATTTTTTGCCCCGCCCAAAATTTCTATTTTCCAAACCGAGAGGCTGATTTGAACCAAATTTTATGTGAGGGCTTATTGGGTCATGAGTACTTGATTTATGCAAAAAAAAATTTTCCCGCAGCCCCGTGGGAACCGCAGGAGCTAAAAATAGAAAAAATTTAAAACGCCCATATCTCCAAAACTGCACGGCACTGAGAATTTTTATTTGGTGTGCAGCTTCCTTAGGACCAACAGAAAGGATTGGTAAAAAAAAATTGCCATCGGTTTTATCATAGGGTACAGTTTCGGGACTTTGAAAAAGTGCTGAGTCAGCACTTTTTAACACTGTAGGCAATGGGAAAAACATTAAAAAATCTTCTTCTCCAGATCCAGCAGGCAGAATCTTTTGATATTTGGTATGCAACATTGTAGGGTGGATCTGATTCAAGTTTGTTCAAATCGGCCCCCTGGGTTCATATTTGGGCTCAGTATAGGAGCCCGATTTCGAACTTAGTGCATTTCAGGCAAATTTCTTAAAAAATCTTCTTCTCCAGATCCAGCAGGCAGAATCTTTTGATATTTGGTATGCAACATTGTGGGGTGGATCTGATTCAAGTTTGTTCAAATCGGCCCCCTGGGTTTATATTTGGGTTCAGTATAGGAGCCCAAATTTGAACTTACTGCATTTCAGGCAAATTTCTTTGAAAATCTTCTTCTCCAGATCCAGCAGGCAGAATCTTTTGATATTTGGTATGCAACATTGTAGGGTAGATCTGATTCAAGTTTGTTCAAATCGGCTCCCTAGATTCATATTTGGGCTCACTATAGGAGTTCGAATTCGAATTTAGTGCATTTCAGGCAAATTTCTTCAAAAATCTTCTTCTCCAGATCCAGCAGGCAGAATCTTTTGATATTTGGTATGCAATGTTGCGGGGTAGATCTGATTCAAGTTTGTTCAAATCGGCCCCCTGGATACATATTTGGGCTTACTATAGAAGCCCGAATTCGAACTTAGTGCATTTCAGGCAAATTTCTTAAAAAATCTTCTTCTCCAGATCCAGCAGGCAGAATCTTTTCATATTTGGTAAGCAACATTGTGGGGTGGATCTGATTCAAGATTGTTCAAATCGTCCCCTGGGTTAATATTTGGGCTCAGTATAGGAGCCCGATTTCGAACTTAGTGCATTTCAGGCAAATTTCTTAAAAAATCTTCTTCTCCAGATCCAGCAGGCAGAATCTTTTGATATTTGGTATGCAACATTGTAGGGTGGATCTGATTCAAGTTTGTTCAAATCGGCCCCCTGGGTTCATATTTGGGCTCAGTATAGGAGCCCGATTTCGAACTTAGTGCATTTAGGCAAATTTCTTAAAAAATCTTCTTCTCCAGATCCAGAAGGCAGAATCTTTTGATATTTGGTATGCAACATTGTGGGGTGGATCTGATTCAAGTTTGTTCAAATCGGCTTCCTAGATTCATATTTGGGCTCACTATAGAAGCTCGAATTTGAACTTAGTGCATTTCATGCAAATTTCTTAAAAAATCTTCTTCTCCAGATCCAGCAGGCAGAATCTTTTCATATTTGG
This sequence comes from Pictodentalium vernedei, assembly GCA_031216915.1. Taxonomy (NCBI): domain Eukaryota; kingdom Metazoa; phylum Mollusca; class Scaphopoda; order Dentaliida; family Dentaliidae; genus Pictodentalium; species Pictodentalium vernedei. Next base: position 96,225,208 of record CM062295.1, on the reverse strand, counting down.
TAAGCAACATTGTGGGGTGGATCTGATTCAAGTTTGTTCAAATCGGCCCCCTGGGTTTATATTTGGGCTCAGTATAGGAGCCCAAATTTGAACTTAGTGCATTTCAAGCAAATTTATTAAAAAATCTTCTTCTCCAGATCCAGCAGGCAGAATCTTTTGATATTTGGTATGCAACATTGTGGGGTGGATCTGATTCAAGTTTGTTCAAATCGGCTTCCTAGATTCATATTTGGGCTCACTATAGAAGCTCGAATTCGAACTTAGTGCATTTCAGGCAAATTTCTTAAAAAATCATCTTCTCCAGATCCAGCAGGCAGAATCTTTTGATATTTGGTATGCAACATTGCGGGGTGGATCTGATTCAAGTTTGTTCAAATCAGCCCCCTGGATTCATATTTGGGCTCACTATAGAAGCTCGAATTCAAACTTAGTGCATTTCGGGCAAATTTCTTCAAAAATCTTCTTCTCCAGATCCAGCAGGCAGAATCTTTTGATATTTGGTATGCAACATTGCGGGGTGGATCTGATTCAAGTTTGTTCAAATCGGCCCCCTGGATTCATATTTGGGCTTAATATAGAAGCCCGAATTCGCACTTAGTGCATTTCAGGCAAATTTCTTCAAAAATCTTCTTCTCCAGATCCAGCAGGCAGAATCTTTTGATATTTGGTATGCAACATTGCGGGGTGGATCTGATTCAAGTTTGTTCAAATCGGCCCCCTGGATTCATATTTGGGCTTAATATAGAAGCCCAAATTCGCACTTAGTGCATTTCAGGCAAATTTCTTCAAAAATCTTCTTCTCCAGATCCAGCGGGCAGAATCTTTTGATATTTGGTATGCAACATTGTAGGGTGGATCTGATTCAAGTTTGTTCAAATCGGGCCCCTGGGTTCATATTTGGGCTCAGTATAGGAGTCTGATTTCGAACTTAGTGCATTTCTGGCAAATTTCTTAAAAAATCTTCTTCTCCAGATCCAGCAGGCAGAATCTTTTGATATTTGGTATGCAACATTGTGGGGTGGATCTGATTCAAGTTTGTTCAAATCGGCTTCCTAGTTTCATATTTGGGCTCACTATAGAAGCTCGAATTCGAACTTAGTGCATTTCAGGCAAATTTCTTAAAAAATCTTCTTCTCCAGATCCAGCTTCAGAATCTTTTCATATTTGGTAAGCAACATTGTGGGGTGGATCTGATTCAAGTTTGTTCAAATCGGCCCCCTGGATTCATATTTGGGCTCCGTATAGGAGCCCAAATTTTAACTTAGTGCGTTTCAGGCATATTTCTTAAAAAATCTTCTTCTCCAGATCCAGCAGGCAGAATCTTTTGATATTTGGTATGCAACATTGTAGGGTGGATCTGATTGTGATTCATGAACGTATTTATTTGTAAAGTTGATAGAATCTTAGACAAAATTTGCAGAAAAGATCTACTATAGAAGGGGTGGTATCCAGGGTGAACCGTTTACCCAAATCTAGCAGTACTAATGCATTATTCACACAAATCTTCGTTCAAATTTTATGACCCCTCATTGGAACACACGCATTCAGCTCATTCCAACAAAGGTCATATGCCATGTTTTCGAGACAAAGGAATAAAAATTTTAGTTATTCATGAAATTTTTAGGCAACTGTTGTCTGTTATTCACATTGCTTCATGAAATTTCAGTACTTTTAGAAGTTACCTCAGTAATCAAGGGTTAATTCCCCTTAATTAAATGTCGCCTCTAAAAAACAACCACTTTGCATATCTTACCTTTTTACCAGCATAACTGCCAAAACTTGTCAGCATTCTTCGCAAAAATCGCTATTCAAATTTTAATTTTTGTCTCTTAAACATACATGTACTTATCGCTTGTAAATACCCCATTGGAATGAGCTTTTTGAACTCATTCCAATGAGAGGTCGCACACCATGCTTTTTGAGTCAAAAAAGCAATTTTTTTTAGTTATTCCAGAATTTCGTACGTAAAACACAGCTTTATGACTTCACATTAAAATGAGCTCTCTAAGCTTGTTCCAATCAACATTCACGCACTATGTCTTTCACACAAAAAATAAAATTTTCCATTTATTCAGGAATTTTGTTTGCAAGAACACTCTTACCCCCCCCCCCCCCCCCCCACAAACACACACACACAAACACACACACACACACACAAACACAGACACACACATCTAAAAGTTCGTCAGCAAAAAAACAGTTACTTCAATTTTTAAATGCATTATAGGAACAACTTGCCTAATCAAATTTAAATACTTTTGCATCATTCTGTATCTAGAACAAACCATTTACCATATCTTTACGCAAAATTCTCCAGCATCATTCACAAAAAAACACCATTATTTATATATTCACATTTCTGTCTCAAAAATATACCTGATCTTCCCATACCCCTATTGGAATAAGCTGTTTGAGCTTGTTCCAATGATGATAAAAAAAAATAAAATTTGTGAAAATTTTTGTTTTCTTGCATGCAAATATATACATGTAGCACATGGAAGATATCCACAGTTGGGGAGAGATGTCCAAGGCTATCTCTTCACATTCCTTGTTTGTGCTTCATGCTAAACCAGTTTGTCTGCAGAGATAAATTTGCTTTATTAAAAATCATTGGAGATTGGCCACACACCAATGATTTTAAATAAAACTAATTTTAGGTAACAAATGTTGAACTTCAAACAAAATCTATCACTCAACCAGTTAATGTTGATGAGGCATGACATGGTGAAGGTGACCTAAAATACTTCTTAGAGTCACTTTGTCAGGTGAGCGATTAAGGCCACGTGGGGCCTCTTGTTTCATTTTTTGGTTAAAAAACATAGCTTGTGATCCATCATTGGAAGGAGCTTGTTGAATGTGTTCCAATGAGGGTTCATAAGCTGTGTTTTTTACGCAAAAAAAATGAAAAAAAATTAGTTATTTAAAAAAAAATTGCAAATGTTGTCTTCCTTTTGTGTTAGGTAAAGAGTTAATCTTTGTAATTTTCAGGCATTCTGTTCATTTATTTATTGGGGTTTAATGACACTTTTGACAGCCATGGTCATCTTGTGTTTGACAGTTTTATGGATAGAGGAAGCCAGAGTACCTGGGGAGAACCACCAGCAACGGCGAGTAGTGTTCAACTGATGATCGGAACCTGTCACCACAATCGGCCGTTTATGGGCAATTGGATGACAATGGCAACGGCTCCTGGAACATCGGTTCAATCGATTGTTGCCAAGCAATTTGTGATTTTTATGAATCGCATTTTATTATCTTCTGCAATTGTTCAATTGTTAATGTAAAATGATGTCGATGATACCATTCAATAAAGTTGAGAAACAACCACAATGTGTATTCCTAATCTCTCCAGAAGCCCCTTTACGGGATTTTCGTGTTAAATGAATATAAAGCTTACAACTGAGCACACTTGCAGCAATCGCCAGTTCATACCGGAAAAGTGAAGGATGCACTCCATTGACTCAGGTCGCAGTAAAATTACCAGTCGCGCGCACTTGGGCGGTAAACGTGGCTCTGAGAGCCACGTTTACTGCCCAAGTGCGCGCGACTGGTAATTTTACTGGGACCCCAGTCAACGAAGTTTAACCCTTTGAAACATGTTCAGTTTAATGTAGTTCTTTCGAGCCTCGACTTGTCTTGCAGTGCACGGTATTACAATCGGAATCGACATCAGAATCGGCCGATTGTGGGCTCAAATAACCGGTAATCGGTCAGCGACCATTTTTGGTAATCGGTTGGACACTAACGGCGAGCAACTGTCAACTCCATACGAGCAAGGTTAGCATTGGTTGAAGAAAAGTGCACCTTCGACAAGCAGTACACCCTAGTACACAGCACCACCATGCCCCCACATGGGCAATCAAGATGAAGTGCCTTGCCCAAGGACACAATGCAGTTATCCCTGGGGGATTGAAACATGGACCTTTTTTGTTTGAAGTCCAATGCCATAACCCCTGTGCCACCACACTCCCCTTCAGGTATTCTCATCCTAATTGTATTTGTATTGTGGTACAGTTAAAACTAGAAGTCCAGTCACGAACTGTGCGCTTATCTAGGCTTAATTGCACATATGAATTGCGCGCAATTGCCGTATTGAATGGCATCCAAAGCACGGCAGGTTCTCCTGGTTACTCATAGCGAACACAGGTAATATTTCTAACAATGGACCTCCGGGTTACCCGGAGGTCCATTGGCTGAAACATTGCTTGTGCACAGACCATATGTACAGAATTTGATAGCCTTACTATGGTCATATCGCGTACATTAACGTGCATATATATGGACGTGCTATTTGTGCGCATTTCAGGACAGGACTTTTAGTTTTAACTGTATATTGCGTTGTTACAAATTGTTTGACAGTGCTACCTCTCAGGGGTCCTCCTCATGTTTACACTTGTGCATTACCTTATTGACTTAATGTAAGCGGCCATTGTGTTAACATAAGTTTCATTGGGTACCACCCTTAAGTGAGTTCTCCCTTAAATAATTACTGTAGTTATACCTTAAAAGTGGACCTTTAGATAAGTTTTGATATTTATAATATAGGGATTCTTTTGGATGTCTACAGGGGTCGAATATGGCTCCCTTTCCCATTTGCATTTAGGCATATTTTTTCCTACTTTTCACTGCCAACTTTCCAAATCTCAATCCCCACTTGGAACAGAAATTTAATGCATAGTTGGTGATCTGAAGTGGGGTTTTCTGAGGCCTTATGACCACCCGGTTCAGGATACCAGTTGCGCATTAAATTTGAATTGTCTACCTAACGAAGCTTAGAAAGTTTCTGAATTCAAAGGCAAATGACAAGTTCTTCTATACAGTAAAACCTGTCTTGAGAGACCACTGTCTTGAGAGACCACCTGTCTTGAGAGACCACATCTACCGGGCACCAATTGGTTTTACTCTATAATGGACCTGCTATGGGCGACCACCTGTCTTGAGAGACCACCTGTCTTGAGAGACCACTGTGACCTGGTACCAACTTGTATTTTTATGCCATAGTAGACCTGTCTTGAGAGACCGCCCCTTTGAAGGCTGAAACCATGACAAAAACTTTTTACCTGTTCTGGAATTGGAAAATCCATTGTGGTTATACTAACATATTTAAAAGTATTAAAAGTTCTTAATTGGGATTCAGTTACTAACTCATTAAAGATTGAGATGTTTTTATAAGACCCGTGTGAAAAGATTAGGATTATTGCTGAATAAACAATTTCATGCATACCTGAAATGTGACAGATAGGAATAAAAATAAATTTATGTTGAAAATCTGTTTGTAACAAATTGAAATGGACTGTTATAAAAATTATAAAAATAAATTAGTGTTGAAAATCTTCAATGAAGATTTTCAACACTAATTTATTTTTATAATTTTTATAACAGTCCATTTCAATTTGTTACAAAAACGTAATAAAAAAGAACAACTACAAAGTAATTACAAAAATCTATTCTCCATTTCTGAATTTTGTGGTTGGTTATTCACTGACTTGAGAAAACCTGAACCTGTTATGACAGACCACCTGTCTTGAGAGACCACTTTTGTGTGGCCCAAAGGGCAGTCTCTCAAGACAAGTTCTTCTATAATAGTATAAGAACAGTTTAATAGGGACCACAGAAACTAGGGTGAACATGATTCCATGTGACTATTTGTTGGAAGACTTACTTGTAGTATACATGTAGTTGCTTAACCCTTTACCCAACGAATCGCCCGCATCTGCCCGCGTAATATGCAAATTCAGCAGTTGAAAAAATATTTTTCAAAAAATTTCAACAAAACCATATCATGTGACCCCTCGTTGGAACGAGCTCGTTCCAACGAGGGGTCACATGATATGGTTTTGTTGAAATTTTTTGAAAAATTTGAAAAAATGATATTTAAAATAATAAATTTTGATATCGTCTGTGTTGGGTAAAGGGTTAAGTATCGATCATAACTAGTAGAGTGTTGAATTATTTTTAGTCAAAATTTGTTCACAAGTCTTTGTCTTGTAACAATTTAAGGGAAAGTGCAAGGGATTGATTTTATATTTGGTCTGCTGCTTCATAATGATGAGTTGTATCGTGTAAGCAATTTTCAGATCTGCCGTGCAGCCACTTCCTGTTTGCCGATTCAATTGCATGCAGTGATGCAGGTCCAGCCGGTATTGGTCTTGGCTTGTTGAGAATAGCGCTGGCTGGTTTTAGCCGTTACATTGGGTAAAGGGTTAACAGGCACTACAAAAGAATGGTCATTGGCATTTTCAAAATCAATAAATAGAGTATGTATACATTATGTACTGAGGGATCATTGTGATGTTTAAAAGTTATAGCACAGTGAATGAGTGCCAAATGGGTGTGTTGATGACTATGTAAGCCAAAAATCTATGGCAATGGTCTTAATTTCAGTATTTGATAAGGTTAGGCCTAAGAAAATAAAAAATATGTTTCTCAGGCCCTCCCGCATGTTCCTTTTGGCTGCCTCATGCTCTCTTTTTATAACCAATTTAAACTTAGAAAAAATAAAAATTAAATGGTTCATGTCTGATATTTTACCCAAGTTGAAAAATTGATGAATTTGTCCCTTGAGTGCAGGAAGGCTTTGCAATGCTTTAGCATTGCAAAGCCTTCTTGCACTCAAGGGATGAAATACACCACCACCCATGCTATTCTGTAGATTATGAGACCTAAAACTTGAACCAAGAGCATGAACTTTTGATGGCAAAGAGGTAATTACAGAAATAAAAAATAAAATAAAAAACCGCTCGCCCGCATGCAATTTTACAAATAATGGCCTGAGAAATAGAAGATCTACTTTGTGTGGCCTTACAGGTGAGTAATTTAATTATTTCTGTGAAAAATGTGTAATATATTGCCTTTATTTTTTGGGAAGTTCCCTTATTTATCCCTTATTTTTTTTAACGAAATTTGTCTCTGAAAATGCCCATTTTTTCACAAAATGGGAGTTGAAAGCAGTAATTCGCAAGTTGTTTTTTTTTTCCCAGGAAAAATAATAGCAAATCTTACATCCTAGACTTTTATATTAACCCTTTACCCAACGTAACGGCCAAAACCGGCCAGCGCTATTCTCAAAAATCGCCAATTAATTTTCAAAATATTTTCATTTTTTGTCTCAAAAACATAGGTTATGACCCCTCGTTGGAACGAGCTCGTTCCAACGAGGGGTCATAACCTATGCTTTTGAGACAAAAAATGAAAAATTTAGTTATTCCAGAATTTTTTTTGCAAGTGTCGTCTGCTTTTCATGTTAGGTAAAGGGTTAATGGAAAGGATAAGGTCTGTATTATATGTCACGATGCACACATTGTTGATATAATGAACAGAAAAAAAGGTTACAGAACATCAAAAGATTGTGAAAGTGCTATTTTCTATTTTTAAATGGGTGTAACCAGAAAATACTAGTCAAACGTTTAAACTGATTGGGGGAAAAATGTAAGAAGCCATGTTCTGTATTTTTATAGCACTCTAAAGGAAATTCTGGATGTTTGTGAAATGATGTGCACATCAGTGATACACCTTCATTAACATTATAGAAATTTCAATTTTTATATGAAATTCTCATGCCCTTAGTGTTGTATTTACTGACAACTTCAGAAAAATTAAGGGGAGCTAACTATCCTTAAATCTATTCTGATGACGAAAATTGTCAGTCCTGTTTCGTCTGGGGTATCTTTAACTGGGGGTTGTTCAGTTGGATGGATTTTATTTAGCTTAAACATTATTTTATATTATTTTATTATCACCTGCCAAAACGAAGTATGAGGCAGATATAGAAATGAGGTCTGTTCGTTCGTCCATCTGTCCATCCATCCATCCATCTGTCGCCTGTCTGTCCATCCATCCGTCCAGCTATAACAACTCGGTCAGTGGATGTTGGATTTAAATGATCTTTGGTATGCTGATAGACCACCATTTGGGAAAGGATATTTACAAGTACCAGGTTTTGTTCATTTTTTTTCTAGAGTTATGGGCCTTTTTCCAGTTTTTTCAACTAAGAAACCGTTCAACTAAGAAAGCCTTGGCGGGGAATATCTGTGTCGTTGCACCTTGTTTCTAGTATTATACTGATACAATCATGTTTTAACATTGAAACGGCAATAAGAACAGTAACAATATAATCAGTGAAAATGAATTCAGAATCCAGCATAAAAGCTTAAGTAAATCAAACACATGTGAATATATTTTTGGCGGGAAAGGCATGAAATGTATCGGGTTAGACAGCCATTATCAGCTAGATTTCAGGAAAAAGGTTGATACTGCACAAGATACTTTGTAGAAAGCAGAATAGTAAAGGAAACAAAACAAAAATGAAAAGAAAAGATATGCAAGGAAATCAAAGAAGTTCGCAGGTTGGACAGAGGATTCCATCATACGTAGAAGCAGGGTCCAAGCCTCTGCTATTAACCTTATGTTGAAGTTTCTGTTTTCATGCATGCATGTGCACTTCCCATACTTGTGGGCAGGGTTTGCATAAATACGCACAACCACATGTGTGTTTGAGTGAACATACATATGAACATAGCACAATGGCAGGAACATGCAAAATCAAGTTGCAAACACGCACATCATCACATGCATTCATAAATACGCACATGCTCATAAGAGCATGCACACACGCACCCACACATACACACCCTTGCACACAGACACACGCTCACCTACCAGAGGGGCATAAATATAAATACACGAACCAACTGCATTCTCACATGCACACCAATGCACACATATGAATACCCCCTCGCCCACAAACACCACACCCTCTCACCCCTTCACATACACACACTTAAAACACCCTCATCTATACTCACACAACCTTGCATATACACCCTCACATACCAATTGGCCAACACAAATGTAGCACCAAAATACACCTAAACATCAAACCACCCCCCACATGCAAACTTTTTCGAATCCGTTTACAAAGAAACGTGCAGATTGAACGAAAATTTTGTTTGTTCTTCTTAACCCTCTGTTCAGTTGGATAGATTTAATTTAGCTTAAACATTATTTTATATTATTTTATTATCACCCGCCAAAACGAAGTTTGAGGCGGATATAGAAATGAGGTCTGTTCGTTCATTTGTCCATCCATCCATCTGTCCGAATTACAGACAACTCGAACCAAAGACAATTCGGACCAAGACAACTCGGCCCACTTTTGAAGACAACTCGGACTAACTTTGAAGACAACTCGGACCAACTTTGAAGACAACTCGGACCAACTTTGAAGACAACTCGGACCAACTTTTGAAAACAACTCGGACCAACTTTCAAGACAACTCGGCCCAACTTTTGAAGAAGTCAACCCAAGTTTCAAGACAAGTCGGCCCATCTTTCTAGGCAACTTGGACTGACTTGGTGAATAATTCGGACCTGAATAGTGCACAAACGAAGATTCGGGGTTGGTGGGGAAAGTCACAGAACTACCAATTACGGGTTAAACGATTTGTTAAAAATTGAGGCATAACAATCAAAGACATGAATAAATGAATGAATGAAAGTTTTCACATAAAAAACAATGTTCAGCACATACGTGATTCGCTCGTTCCAATGAGGGATCATAATCTATGTTTTGGAACCAAAAAAATGAAAAAAAGATTGAATAGCAATTTTCGTGTATGAAGGTAAAAGTTAACTTATCCTCTTACAATTAAGAGATATTTCTTTCAAGTCCTGTTGACACTTCTTTTGTGAAATTACAATTAATAACAATAACCTTTGAGTAAATGGATAAACCCGAGACAACGAGCAATAAAAAAGCCAGTTAACAAATGACACGCTAATTGTTTAACAATTAGTAAAACAAACATCGTATTGTGAAGGTTACCTAACGCTAGTAGCAGACGACACTCGTAAAAAAATCTCGTGTAACTATAAATTTTCATTGGTTTCTTGCAATACATAGGTTATGATCCGTCATTAGAACGAGCACGACGCGTTCGTTCCAATGAGGGGTCATAACCTATGTCTTGGAAGAAAAAACAACACTATAAACAAGATTGAATATCAATTTTCGTGAATAGCGCTGGTCGGTTTTGACCGTTACGTTAGGTAAAGGTTTAATAACCAAACAGTTTAAGATAGTGACCCATAGTCACTCCCACACTTTTTCAACAGTTGGTGGGCACTGATTTCCCCAACAGTGTACCTATTCCACACATCGAAAAGTTTACCTTGTACACAGCGAACATTCTTTCTTTGTATTCTTTTCAACTTACCTTCCGAGACTATTTTTACCTGAGTGGGAAGCTGCTTAGCTTCAGCATACAATAAAGTTAATAACAAATAAAAATGTAGATTTTTCTTTTTGGCTTTCTGATTTAGCCTAACATGCCTCCCTTCACAGTCATTATTGGTACGTATGGTGCGACCAAAAACACCCCAAGATTCCACTGGCCACACAGAATGAATGAATGAATGATCATCTTTGCTTTTACCGGACAGGATGACGAATGAATGAAAGAACGCATCTTTACTTCACCAGCCATGATTGAATGATTAAAACTCTTGAAACGAACATAATATATAGAAAAACTAGTGCCTAAAACAACATATCGGTAATCTGTGAGATCACATTTAATTATTTTCTACATCATTCTTTTCTTCACAGTTGGTCCAACCTGTCTTATAGTCGTTACAACTTGTCTTGAAAGTTGGTCCGAGTTGTCTTCAAAAGTGGTTCGAGTTGTCTTGAAAGTTGGGCCGACATGTCTTCAAAGTTGGTTCGAGTTGTCTTTAAAGTTGGTCCGAGTTGTCTTCAAAAGTGGTCCGAGTTGTCTTGGTCCAAGTTGTCTTTGGTCAGAGTTGTCCTGATCCCCATCTGTCCATTCCTCTGTCCGTCCATAACAACTCAGTCAGTGGATGTTGGATTTAAATGATATTTGGTATGCTGACAGACCACCATGGGGGAAAGGATATTCACAAGTAACAGGTTCTGTTCATTTTTTTCTAGAGTTTTGGGCCTTTTTCCACATTTTTCAACTTAGAAACCGTTCAAATCAGAAAGCCTTGGCGGGGAATATCTGTGGCATTGCACCTTGTTTCTATTATTATACTGATACAATCATGTTTTAACACTGAAACGGTAATAAGAACAGTAACAATATAATCAGTGAAAACGAATTCAGAATCAAGCAGAAAAGCTTATGTAAATCAAACACATGTGAATATATTTCTGGCGGAAAAGGCATGAAATGTATCGGGTTAGACAGCCATATCAGCTAGATTTCAGGAAAAAGGTTGATACTGCACAAGAGACTTTGCAGAAAGCAGAATAGCAAAGGAAACAAAACAAAAATGAAAAGAAAAGATATGCAAGGAAATCAAAGAAGTTTGCAGATTGGACAGACGATTCCATCGTACATAGAAGCAGGGCCCGAGCCTCTGCCATCAACCTTATGTTGTAGTTTCCTGTTTTCATGCATGCATGTGCACTCCCCATATTTGTGGACAGGTTTGTACAAATACGCACAACCACATATGTCTTGATACCAACCGCAATACCTTGCAGTGATTGGTCAATGCCTCGTTGATTTTATTTTATGTCGCCGGGCACGCGCATATGTCTCCTGTCAGCGATTCTTATGTCCACTGTCAAGGAAAGCGTCTCGTTGCCATGAGCAATGGTTCATCGCAATGTCTTTTTTCACTTGAAATCAACTGAGACAATACATTTAACTGAAGTAAAATACACACACCATTACTACATACAAAAAGAATAGTTATGTAAACATGGGTAATTATTTATGAAACCGATTAGATTATAAGGTCTCTTTTCATTAATTTACTGTAACATAAACTGAAACGAATTAACACCTTATCGAAACAACGTCTGCTTTCTAATATTCGCTGTTCACAAACGAAGAGTCTCACGGCGGTGTTTTTGTGTTATTTAAGATTACAATTAAATAAAAGATTTTTTTTTCCAATTCAATTTTACTTGTGTAAGAACGGGACATATACGTTATTCTGTTTGTTGACAGGGGACATGGTCTCACATTCCCTGCATGAAACATATATTCAACCTCGGTTGAATATAAATTTCATGCAGGGAACGTGAGACCATGTCCCCTGTCAACAAACAGAATAACTTGTAGTGTGTTTGAGTGAACATACATATGCAAAACCAAGGTGCAAACACGCACCTACACAGACACGCCCTTGCACACAAGACACATGCTCACCTACCAAAGGGGCATAAATATAAGTACATGAACCAACTGCATGCTCACCTGCACACCAATGCACACAAACAAATATACCCTCCCCCACAAACACTACACCCTCGCACCCCTTTACATACACACTCTTAAAACAAACTCATTTATACTCACACAACCTTGCATATACACCCCCACGTACCAATTGGCCAACACAAATGTAGAACAAAAACACACCTAAGCATCAAGCCATCCCCACATGCACAGTTTTTCGGATCTGTTTACAAAGAAACGTGTAGATTGAACGAAAATTTTGTTTGTTCTTTTTAACCCTCTGCCTAACACGAAAGCAGAAGACACTTTCAAAACAAATTCTTAATAATTGAAATAAATTTTTCATTTTCAAAACCTAAGCCCTATTTATGTGACAAGATTAGTTGGCTTTGATGTTTGACCTTATAATTGTGCAACATTACCGATTACCATAAAATGCAGGTCAAGTTCGATTTTCACCAATATGGCTTTTACCGTTCCAGAGTCATGCACCTTGAAAAGTGCAAAATGCTAAAAATCAATGGTTTGCGGATGATAACTAGTTCGCTTTTATGTATGACGACCGTATAATTTTGCAACATATTTTTATACTATAAACCAATGGCGCAGACTGGCTGCTGCAAACTCAAAGTTATCAAGGGCCAAACACAAATTTTGACCCCCCCCCCCCTCCAATCCCCAAAATTTACTAGCAAAGCCGAAAATTAAAAGTCCTAGCTGGTCCTCCATACTTTTACTCTCCGCTTATGTACAGCCGTCAGGAAGTGAGCGGAATTAGCGCAAACATCATTCTTTGTTTGGCCCTAAAGTCAGCAACAATGAACTGACATCTATGCTTTAAAATCTCCTTTTTATGTGTACCCATACTATGTATGGTACACATAATGCCGGCATCCGGGGTGGCCATCCATCGTTCGTCCATCCTTTGTCCATCCGTCTGTCCGTCCAAAGTCTGTATCCATTTCTTTGGCATTTGATAACTTGAAAAATATTGCTTGGATTGTCAAGTTACTTTATATTTGTGTTCAGGTTACTGATGTGCCGAGCTGTATAGTTTTTGGTGTAAATCTGATAATTTGATACTGAGATATTAACTCTTTATCCTTCAAATTGAGAATTCCTCCAATCCCTTTGGCATTCGATAAATTGAAAAATATTGCTTAGATTGTCAAGTTACTTTATATTTGTGTTCAGTTTACTGATGTGCCGAGCTGTATAGTTTTTGGTGTAAATCTGATAATTTGATCCTGAGATATTAACTCTTTATCCTTCAAATTGAGAATTCTTCCAATCCCTTTGGCATGAGATAACTCAAAAAATATCAATCCAATTGTCATGTTACTCTATATATATCTTCAGGTTACTGATGTTCCGAGCTGTATAGTTTTTGGTGTAAATCTGTTATTTTGATCCTGAGATATTAACCCTTTATCCTTCAAATTGAAAATTTCTCCAATCCCTTTGGCATTCGATACCTTGAAAAATATTGCTTGGATTGTCAAGTTACTTTATATTTGTGTTCAGGTTACTGATGTGCCGAGCTGTATAGTTTTTGGTGTAAATCTGATAATTTGATCCTGAGATATTAACCCTTTATCCTTCTAATTGAAAATTCCCCCAATCCTTTTCTTCGGCATGCGATAACTCAAAAATATTAATCCGATTATCGGGTTACTTTATATATGTATTCAGGTTACTGATGTGCTGTGCTGTATAGTTTTTTATGTAAATCTAATAATTTGATCCGGAGATATTAACCCTTTATCCATCAAATTAGGCGCTCCTCCAATCCATTTCTATATGTACCCATACCATGTATGGTGTGCATATTGTCGGCAGCCGGGGTGGCCCTCCATCATACAGCTTTCTACTTGTTGCGCGTATGGGTGCACATCTGACGATTTCATCGGCCTATTTTTTGAGGATGCCAGACACAAATCAATGCAAGAATTGCTGGATCCAAGTCTGTTATTGGATGATGGAAGTGTTCAACGGTGGTTTTAGATGTTCAGGGCTGTAACTTTATAATAATTATAAAATTATTTCATGTTTCCCGGTTTCGGGACATACGCCTGATGTCATCATTTTTGATAATGATTATTCCACTGCTTGTCAAGTATTCCTTCCCTATCCTTCCATGAACCCTTCCTGTTAAACTCTCAAGTTTTTTGGGCAATTTTTAATTGAAATTTTTTATTAAATTTCTCGGGAGTTTAACATGTATTACAGAATATTTATTCTGTTTTTTCCCCATGGTTACGTCCTCACCCTAGGGGTGTTAGGTCGTTTAGTCTTGCATCTTCTATCCGATGTATAGTTGTTTCTTCATCTGCAGATCTAGCTTTGCATCTGGTAGCATTTAAATTGGTTTCTGACTTTGGCCCTTTTTGTGTGCCTGATGTCTTGTTTCCAGTTTTTTCATTGACGTTGTTTACATTGACAACGTCCTCATATATAGGTAGTATTTTATATTCTATTACTGTAGAATTATTGTAGGATACATGGATTATTATTCCGGTAGTGTAGCTCAATAAATTTGGATTTTGTCCACACTTAGGCTCTATCAGGATGCCTTTGGGCTCTTAAGGTTCCCTTTGGGAACTTAGGCGTTTTTTCAAAAAAAAATTTCCAAAAAATATTTTCAATTTAATTTTGATTGCTATTATTCATGTATCTGAATTATGTGTTTTGTTGGGGAGTTTGGGGGACTGATATCGACTTTAGTCGCATCACTCCTGCAGACTCATGTCATTCTTGTGTTTACAGGGATGACTAATGTTGGAGACGGGTGTCGCGGTACGTTGTTGGCGGTGAGGTTCTGTTTGGTGACAGTATTCCCTTGAAAATTCATATATTAACATTTTACGGCTGCAATTTACTCTCGTCTCTGATTCGGGGTAGCTTAAAACTGCACCCGTCAAGTTTATTCATTTCCAGCACTGAGAACACTTTTGGACACAGAACGTTTGAAAAACTAGTGGCATATAGTTTCCTTAGAATTGCCACAGAAAAGTATTTGTTCACTTTAGTACATGAATTTAGAGTGGATATCGAACAGTGGTTGGACTCGAAAGGTCCACAGTTCGATCCCCGCCAGGAGCAACTGCGTTAAGACCTTGTGCAAAGCACTTCATCCCGATGCCCACGTGGGGGCATGGTGGCATTGTATACTGAAGCGTATTGCACGTCGATGGTGTACCTGCCTTCAACCAATGCTAACTCTGCCTGTGCGGAGATGGTACATTGAGGAGTCTGACATTACTTGCCACTGCTCGATGGTTCTCCCCTGGTACTCCGGCTTCATCCACCCGTAAAAATGTCCGACGCGAGGTGACCCTGCCTGTCGAAAGTGTCATTAAACCCCAATAAATAAAGAAATATGAAAATTACGTTAAAGGAAAGGTTATATATTCCAAGCATGTGGACTCGATATATTCAGTTTAAAACTCTGTTAGAATTCAAGCTTTTAACTCCTCAACAAATCCAATTTTGAAAACTCCCCAGATATCGAATTTATCAATCTCTTAAAAAAAAATTTGTATTTTCTCATAGGAAACGATGTGTGTTGTTTGTTGGTAAGGGTAATGTATTATGAGAGAACAGCTGCAAATTAACACACAAACAGTTTTGGTACACATGTACTGCTTCTAGGAAGAAAGGGTGTTCAAAACAATGGCGTAAATCATACACATGCTGAAAAGAGATGAGATTTTTTTTCAAAGTGAAGTTTCACTTGTAATTTTATCTGTCAAAATTATTTCCCTGCGTTTAGTTCATTTCTAGAAATACAAGAATCGATGGAATACGTCAGTAAGCACCTCCACAGCTTTTTGTCACAATCTGGAACACGCACACACACGATCTCCACCATTGTGCAGAGCCTAAAGTGCTTCCTTATCATCTTTGAAAGGACACAATTGGATGCAACATTCTCTTTCGTCCTTTTACTCAATTTCACAATGCACATAAATAATAAATGGCCCTAAAGTAACATCATGTATCTAAAGCTGTCTTTTGTTTGGCCAAAGGTTTGTCAGTATTAAAAGATGTCAATGTCAAATATTTCAGAATGTTTTTTCTCTAGTGCAGACAGCATTTGTCAAAATAATCAATAAAGACAAGTTATAAACATTTACATTTTAACCCGCCCACTCCTCTTGTTTTACTGAGACACTACCAATGTCAATGCGATGGTATCAATACAATTTTTGTGCAAGGTGAGAAAATTACGCATCATCCTCTGTGGCTCGGTTAACCCTTTACCCAACATGAAAGTCAGAAACTTCAAAATGCAAACAAAATTAATGAATAACTAATTTTTTTCACTTTTTGCGTCAAAACATAGCTTGTGACCCCTCATTGCAAATGGCAATTCTTGTGAATAGCGTTGGCCGGATTTGACCGTTTCGTCGGGTAAAGGGTTAAGGTAGCATATTAGTCAATACTTGTAAGTGGAGTGGTAAGTTCGAATCTAACCAGGCTAACTTCCGTTGCGTCATTAAGCATAGCCACCTTGCTTACCAAGCTTTCATCTACCCGTCTAGGTCTGTAAGGAATTCGACGTTGTTGTTCTGACTAGCTCAAAACATCATAAACATTAATTTTCTTTGAATCAACAAAAGAAATGTTAACCCTTTACCTAACATGAAAAGCAGACGACACTTGCAAAAAATATTCTTGAATAACTAATTTTTTTCATTTTTTGTCTCAAAAACATAGGTTATGACCCCTCATTGGAACGACTCGACGAGCTCGTTCCAATGAGGGGTCATAACCTATGTTTTTGAGACAAAAAATAATGAAAATTAATTAGCGAGTTTTGAGAATAGCGCTGGCCGGTTTTGGCCGTTACGTTGGGTAAAGGGTTAATCAATCAAGACTTGATTTGACCAAATTTATGATGACATTACAACATTTGACATTGGCAAACTGATGGATTGCATGCCTTCAGTCGCTGCGAATACCATTAAATCTTTTGGTCGGTTGTAAGCTTGAATGCCTGCCAACCAATTCCGTTTGCTCGTGGTTTATTCTGTGTTTGCTTCTTTAATAACTTGTGTAACTTTTCGAGATCATGTCACTCTCGATACTGAAAAAGTCATTACCTCTTAACACGCTGAGTATTTGCAGCAGCCATGACTAGATTTGATGAAATATTCATCTAAATTTAACTCAATGATGAAAAAATTCATTCAATGTGCCAAAGGAAGATTTTATTAAATGAGCGCAAATTATTCTTATTTCAGTGACAAGAAAAGTTCTATATCCTGGGCAAGAATATCCACCAGCAGCACGCACGGAGTTAAATCTCAGGAGGGTGGATATACGCGATCCCCCACCACCACCAAATGATTTGTAAGAATGGAGTATTTGCAGACTTTTCAATGGCTTATCTGATTTTTTCGTCTTGCAGCTTTGGTGAGTACACGTGAGCAGGGTTGGCGCCAGGGATTTCTCGACAGGGGGGCTGACCTCTCCGACAGAGGGGGCTATAACATTTGACCTCCCAAACGAAGGAAAATGAGTGAAAATTGGTAAATTGGAGAACCAAAATAGAAGCATTTTGAGTATGTTTGTTGATTATTTAACCCTTTACCTAACCTGAAAAGCAGACGACACTTGAAAATATAATTCTTGAATAACTAATTTTTTGTCTCAAAAACATAGGTTATGATCCCTCGTTGGAACGAGCTCGACGAGACCTCCCCGACGGGGGGGGGGGGGGGGGGGGGGGGGCTGTAGCCCCCTCTGGCCCCCCCACCCCACCCCACCCCCTTGGCGCCACCACTGCACGTGAGAACGTAAAATTGAAACGGAGGGAGATACTTGCCAGTATTTTTTTTCAAGGAGTTGGTGGTAGATTCTTCTTTAGAATTCCTGAGGGAAGACCCGATAGTTCACTGTGCTGCATCTAGTATCCGTTAGTCGACCGAAAGATGAGTTAAAAAGGCGCACATTGGCCGATTTGTTTTCCTTTGCAGTCGTGGGAGCGCGGTGACTCAGTGGTTACGGCATCGGACTTCAAACCGAAAGGTCCACAGTTCGATTCCCGCCGGGGGCAACTGCGTTGTGTCCTTGGGCAAGGCACTTCATCCCGATTGCCTACGTGGGGGGGGGGGGGGGGTCGGTGGCACTGTATACTAAGGGGTACTGCACGTCGATGGTGCACTTGTCCTCAACCAATGCTAACCCTGCTTGTGTGGAGTTAGTACGTTGTGGAGTCTGACTGTTGCTTGCCGTTTCTCTCCGGGTACTCCGACTTTCTCCACCACAAAACTGTCCGACATGAGGTGACCCTGGCTGTAGAAAGTGTTGTTAAACTCCAATAAATAAATCCATTGGTTTTTCGGCATTTTTACAAAATATGCTGTTGAAAACTGTTAGAAAACAAACAATTCAATTCAGTAAAGAGTATTTCTGAAGCACATTGGGAGTCTAAGATAGAAAAATGACATAATAAAGTGACAAATGTGAACAAATGGCATTTGTGCATTGCTACCAATATAGTAGGCTTAGCAGCCTACTTCCATTTATTTATTTATTGGTGTTTGAGGTCACATATTTATGCGCAATAGCTAATCTTGACAACAATATGGACTCGAGAAAAGGGCGAAACACAAACGGACTCGTAGTCGTCAATTCTGCGAAAAATGTTTTTTTGACCGCCCGACGAATTTACGGCTACATTAACCATTCGTAATTTTTACCAGTCGTCGTTCATTATGCGAACGGTGTCTATTGTGGCATCGGTGAAACTACTAACTTTGTTTCCTTTACCACCTCTAGCTTCAACAAGTGCTCCGGGGGATCCGTCGAAGTTTACAGAAATGTACTTTTCTTTTCCATTTATAAAATTTAACCCATCACCTAGCGTAACAGTATTTCGTCCATTGAATGTAGCAAGGCACCATCTGCAATGCTTCAGCATTGCAGATGGCATCTTGTTCATTCAAGGGACGATTTCATATTTTGTCCCAAAACGTAGCCTTTGAAGCCTGACTGAAATAAATTCATGGGGATGTGTTTTAGAGAAAAAATCTGAAAATTGTGAATTATATAAAATATTTTTTACACGTGTCATCTGGTACTCGTAATTGGTAAAGTACGGTAGTAAATTCATTCTGCACTGCCCGCTTCTGCATGTTATTGAGAGAAAGCTCAAGCCTAGTATTATTTACATTTTTGCCCTTGAGACAGTTAAGAAAAGCCGCAATATACAATTAATAGCCCTTTATATTTTCTATGATCCAACAACACTGCCGATTTTCACTTAAAACAGTGCGATCGATAAAATGCTACCTCGTGAGTAGTAGGAGATGTATGGATCGGCCCCCACTGGGGGGATCCCATGGGGGACCGATGAAGGGAGTAGTAGGAGATGTATGGATCGGCCCCCACTGGAGGATCTCATGGGGACCGAAGAAGGGAGTAGAAGGAGATGTATGGATCGGCCCCTCATTGGGGGAATCTCATGGGGTACACCACAGGGGGGGGGGGGGCCGATGAAGGGTGTAGTAGATGTATGGATCGGAACCCATTGGAGGATTTCATGGGGGACCCCACAGGGGTACCTATGGCGGGAGTAGTAGGAGAGCAATGAAACGGACCCTATTGTCCAGACCCCACTGGGGGCCGATGAAGACAGCCAATAAGCTATCGAGCAGTTACTGATAAGTCATTGCTCGAACGACTCGAATTCCATCGAGCAAATAAGCTATCGAGCAATTGCTCGTTAGCTATAGAGCAATTGCTCGTTCGAGTGACTCGCACATACGACTCTTAGCCTCATTTAAGAAAAAAGGGATTCCATAGCCACATACAAGTCTTAAAAGGGATTCTATAAGGATTCCAAAAAGGGATTCCATAAGTGGGCTCCCGTTTTACCTCGAGTGACTCGCACATACTGCTCGAACGACTAGAATCCCATCGAGCAAATGAGCTTTAGAGCAATTGCTCGTTCGAGTGACTCGCACATACGACTCTTAGCCTCATTTCAGAAAAAAGGGATTCTGTAGCCACAGACATACCCTAAAAAGGGATTCTGTAGGGATTCCAAAAAAGAGATTCCTTAAGTGGGATTCCGTTTTACCTCGAGTGACTCGCACATACTGCTCGAACGACTCGAATCACATCGAGCAAATGAGCTAACGAGTAATAATTGCTCGTTCGAATGACTCGGGCATACGACTCTTCGACTGATTTCGGTATTTGAGGATACCTATGGCTGGTATTGTATTATTTGAGATACCTATCGAGGATATTTTCTGGAGAATCCCCTTTTTAGTCGTATGAGGGCTATGAGAAAAGCCCTCAATGAGGTCTAATTTACTATCCCTCTTAACCTCATTTCTTTTGAGGCCATGAGGGTCATGAAAAAATTCCTCAATGAGGCCTAATTTACTATCCCTCTTAGCTTCATTTCGGTATTTGAGGATACCTATGGCCTGGTATTGTACTATTTGAGGATACCTATCGAGGATATTTTCTGGAGAATCCCTTTTTTTGTCGTATGAAAAAATCCCTCAACGAGGCCTAATTTACTATCCCTCTTGGGCCTCATCTCGGTATTTAACAGCCATAGCCCCTGGGACCCCAATTTCAACACCTCTTTTTGGAAAACGTTTGGCCTTTTTGGCCATGAGGGCTATTTGAAAGGTATGGGGGTCCTATAGCACTACGTGCTGCAAAATATTCTTGAAGGATCCATATCAAATATAGTCCCCAATGGGGGCCGATCCAAACATCTCATACTACCCCCTTCATCGGTCCCCATATGGGGTCTTCCATGAGATCCCCCAATGGGGGCCGATCCATACATCTCCTACTACTCCCTTCATCGGTCCCTCTGTGGGGTCCCGTGAGACACCCAATGGGGGCCGATCCATACATCTCCTGCTACTCCCTTTATCGGTCCCCCACGAGATCCCCCCAATGGGGGCCGATCCATACATCTGCTACTCCCTTCATCGGTCCCCCTGTGGGATCCCTATGAGATCCTCCAATGGGGGCCGATCCATACATCTACTACTCCCTTCATCGGTCCCCCTGTGGGGTCCCCCATGAGATCCCCCAATGGGGGCCGATCCATACATGTCCTACTACTCTCGTGGGATTCCCTTTTTCTGGTCTAGTGGCTCAGATACCGTTGCAGCAGCACCGGCCTGTAATTAACGGCTTTTCAGTAAATAATCAATAAAACTAGAATTATTATTAACCCTTTACCCAACGTAACGGCCAAAACCGGCCAGCGCTATTCTCAAAAATCGCCAATTAATTTTCAAAATATTTTCATTTTTTGTCTCAAAAACATAGGTTATGACCCCTCGTTGGAACGAGCTCGTCGAGCTCGTTCCAACGAGGGGTCATAACCTATGTTTTTGAGACAAAAAATGAAAAAATTTAGTTATTCAAGAATTTTTTTGGCAAGTGTCGTCTGCTTTTCATGTTAGGTAAAGGTTTAAGAAAACTTTATAATCCGATAGCCTCACGTTTTATCACATGCATTTTCTACAAATACAAAGCGACAGGGTGTAGATTGTCGAAGTATAATAAAATGTATAAATATCTCAAGGTCTTGTTGTTTTTAAGACTGGACAGTATAAGAACAGTACAGCAGAGTTTACAACGGTCACTGGATTGATCGTGATGTCATGTTATGAATTTGAGTCCTTCATAACGTGAATATAATCCCAACGGTCCCTGAACACTTTTCCAAAGAGGGTTAGAAGAATCAGAGTGATTACTGCCACATAAATCTTCACCAAAGTGCCATGTGTACTTTAGGACTGCAGTGGGACCAACAATCGTTTGATCGGTTATCTCCCAAAACTTAGACATCCCATAACCTAGACATCCCATAACTCAGACACTCAGTAAAAGTAGTTAATTATGTTCACCCACTATTACAATGGAATAGACTGATATTATATTAATGAAAACAGGTTTATCCAAACAAGAGAATTACCAAAGAATTGATTATTATTTGTTAGTAAAACTTGTTCACACAAACAAAACATCAAGTAAGTTGAATGGAACATTGCCCCACAGACACCCAAATATCTACAGGTTTGTGGAAGTTATAAAGAAAATTGAAAATGCTGATAGAGCAAAATTCGCACAAATAAATTTTGGCGCAGCTCCACCAAGCAGGAAAAGAGTCTACAGGGAAGTTGAGAACCGACTTCAACGTCTAAAGCAAATGATGGTTGAAGGACAAAAATCGCCTCTAGAATTTCTAGATGCAGCAGGACATCTTCTAAGACAAGCTTAACCCTTTACCCAACAAGAAAATGTCTTAGCAATTGAACATTTTGTCTTAAAAACATAGCTGATGACCCCTTATTGAAACGAGCTCAATGAGCTCGGTCCAGTGGAGGGTCATAAGCTATGTTTTTGAGGCAGTTTATATTTTATATTTATATATATTATGTAAATTTCAAAATTGGAAATAATACAGGCCGTTTTGGCAATTTTGTTGGGTTAAGGGATAAACGAGTGAACTATTGTAAAATATCTTGTGATTTTTATGTATCGGTATTATGTTTGTGTATTTTGTAAATTATTTTGTGTTTTTTATGTATCTGTATTATGTTTGTGTATTTTGTTTTTTATGTATCTGTATTATGTTTGTGTATTTTGTTTTTTATGTATATGTTTTATGTTTGTATTTTGTGTATGCTTTTGAAGTTTATATTTTAAGTAAATTTTAAGTAAATTTCTTGTTGTCTGATGGCATTGTGTGTTTGAGCATTGTGTGTTTTTGTTCTTGTCTTAGTTTGTTGCCTAATTCTGAAATGCTTTATATTCTGTATTTTTATGTGATTGAAATGAATAATGATTGAATTTGAAATTGCAATAAACATTTTTCCATAAATCAGACTTTGTGTGCATATTTCACAGATTAGTCCATTAGAATAATGGGTAACAAGCAGGGGATTAGCTGTACACTAAAGTGTGAATGTTGTTGTTTTAAGCTGTCTAAGTTATGGGATGTCTAAGTTTTGGGAGGATACCGTTTGATCAGTAGTTTTTTATCTTCCAGAAGTTGGATCAAGACAAGTATTTGGCGCGTCATTATAAATAAAAATAGAATTCATTGAAACGGAATCATCCAGCTATCAGTTTTGTCACAGGAACGACACCATGGGCAGTGAAACTGTTTAACAAGATTTAAAAAGTCCACAACATTCAAACTTTGAATTTGACTTGTTTTGGCTGGGGTTTTTTTCCATCAAAACATGGTTGTTCCATGTAATGTCAGTTGCACGGTCACAGCATGGTGGTTTGATGAGGATGGGAACGTGATTAATATCGTTTCAGACAAGCAACAAAGTGCCTGGGATTTGGTGATCTTCATTGTTTGCCCACAAATTGTACAGGGGCGGCGGAACGATCTTCAAAGTGTGTGTGTGGGGGAGGGGGGGGGGGCTGGATCGGGCGATGGATGGACGTCGGTAGGAAAATTTTAAATTGCAGGGTCCCAAAACCTCCTCATTTCCATGCACCTGAGCGGATAGTTTGAGATTTTTTAGGAGATGTGTTTGAAAGATTTCGCACTTTGAGAGCCGTTAAAAAATGTCGGTAAAGTATACAGGTGAGGTCTATTTATCAGCTTTGGTCGTAACGACCAAAGCTGATAAATAGACCTCAGCTGTATGCTTTACTAGATGCTTACAGCAATTACACTGTCTGTGGATTATCTTGTTTGTGAGTGAATTTGGTACTAGTGTGTCTGTAAGATTACGATCTATTTCAGTTAACCGATTTATTAACAGACTGTATACATTTTAGGGTTTGCTGCCACTTACTACCAAAAATGATCCGAAATCCATCAATCCATCGAAACTGAACCAGTACGAGAGAAACATAGCTGGCGAAAATATGGGGTAGGCTCTGGATCCGCCTCTTGTTTCACCAGTCATTGGTTGTGTTAAAATATCTGCATACAAAATGCATGGCCCGGCCAAAAAAGTGGAGGGGCTGAAGACCCCAGGCCCCCCCCCCCCTCGGTTTCGCCGCCCCTGGATAGTCAGAAAAACAAAACACGAAATTGGACAAATCCTACTCGCAGTTACAGCATTTGGACAGTTTTGTACCGAAGGCATTCAAGAATGAAAATTATCCCGTTGGAAGATGATGCGGCCTCTTGAAACCTTGCATGAAAATATAGTGTTCTGCATCTCTTTTTAATAAACCCCGTCGCGCCAATTTTCGTTTCATTAACATGGGGTGTTGCTAACTTTTATACCTACTGACATAATTATTTCTTTTAACTAAAACACCAGTCATCGATGCCCATAGAGGCAGCCAGAGCAATCCCAGAAGCAACTGCCAAGGTACTTGGAATGCAACTTGCAAGTTTATCAAAAGGCAGCATATTTATTTATTTATTGGTGTTTAAGGTCACATACTTATGCACAGTGCCTAATCGTGACCGTGACAGTTTTACGGGTGGGGGAAACCAGAGTACCCGGAAAGAACCACCGAGCATCGACGCGCAACAGCACCCCAACATACTAGCTCTGTTCAAGCTTCGCTCAAGCAGGGTTACATCGGTTGAAGACATGTGCCCCATCGACGTGCAGTACGCCTTAGTACACGGCGTCATCGTGTCCCCATGTAGGCAACCGGGATAAAGTGCCTTGCCCAAGGACACAACGCGGTTCGTCCGGACGGGGATCGAACTCTGGACCTCTAGCATAGAAGTCCAACAGTCTACCACTGAGCCACCGCGCTCCCTCAAAAGACTCCAAGTTGGATACTTGTTTTGTTGCAGAAAAAATGTTATCAAAGTTGGAATTCGGTCTTTATGAGTCAATTCGAACAGAAGTGAATTCAATCTATCGTGAGCTCTGCTTTGGTGATTTCGGCCATAAAATGTTGAGTTCGTCCCAGGAAAGTGAATTCACCCCAAGTGAGTTCGCCGCACACAGTATTAGTGGTCTCGGGCCAGTTTTAATGACATTTTAAATCAATTCTAAATGCTAAAAACTGTAATATTCTTTTACGGTCAAGCGGATACAAGCCGCCAGCCAACAACAATACCACTTAAAATAACACCAGCAGAAA
Source organism: Pictodentalium vernedei (assembly GCA_031216915.1). Lineage (NCBI taxonomy): Eukaryota > Metazoa > Mollusca > Scaphopoda > Dentaliida > Dentaliidae > Pictodentalium > Pictodentalium vernedei. Next base: position 96,199,931 of record CM062295.1, on the reverse strand, counting down.
ATGTGTATTATTTGTCCACAATGGATGAAATAGAAAATAAGATTATATCCCGGAGAAATAATGCCCAATGCTTTTATTTCAAATATGAGGTAATAGGATCGATTTCTTCTTGCGGTTATCTCAATACATTTTTCATCTTGTGTATTAAATAATTGAAGATTCTGTAAATATTAATTTATTGGGTTCAAATAACTTAGAGAAATCTTTTTAAAGTCTTAGTGTTGGGATTTCACCATGGCTGAACGCTTCAAAGCACTCAAACAGTACGCGTTGCACATTTCCCAGAATGTACCGTTTTCTTTTGTATCGGTTTAGTCTTTTCGGATACAAGTTCCATTCCACTGTAGTCATCTAGTCATCTTATGTAATTATCAGAAATACTTTTCTGTCTTTGAAATTCACAGGGAAGTCATCGCCAGCTTAGTTCACACTGGCCTGAATTTTATTTTTTGCCAAGCGAAAGTTTTGTTCGGTGCCAAATGATTTAGCATTGTAGATGGCGCCTTGTTGCACCCAAAACGCGATATTTTAATTAAGAACTTATTGGCTCTTTTAAGTATTTTAGTTGCAAAAAATCGCGCAAATTATAAAAGAAGTTCTGCATCTTATCACAATGGTTGAAATAGAATATAAGATTATTTCTCAGGGATTCATGGAATAATGCGACACTTAAGGTTGGCCCCCGACTGGAGGCTCTGCTTGTCCGCCGCTTCATACGCAGCCGTTCTATAAATGTTTCTCTCCATCGTCCGTAAACGTTCTGTGATTCTTGAAGCTAGTGTGTTGGTCTATTTTGAATTAGTGAGCGTTGCGTTTGTGCCATTTCAGAACTTCCCACTTGTGTCCCAAAAACTAAACTGCAATATGCAAAGAATAACTCAATGTCTCGCCTGAACAGTAGATATATTTGTATCAGCTCATGAACGCATACATTTTGGCAGTTTCTGTGTGTAGGTGTCCATGTGATTTGATATCAGGATTCCCTCCTTGTTAATTCTCAAACTGTTTCTGGAATTACCCATATCCAGAAGATGATCAAGGAAATGCTATCTGTCCAAACCCGGAAAAAATTCTAATACAACTTTCTCGATTTCACTATCGGGCGGAGTTCACTCAGCTTAACGGAGTACATTGGAATAATGTGTAGACCGATTTCCGTAGAACTTAACGTTCTGAAGGTCAGTGTGGGTTATTGGGCCGCGTGGCTCGGTAAAAGGTTTGGAAACAGTTTCGGGCTTCAGTACGTCAGGTGATGATCAAGGATATGCTATCTGTCCAAACCCGGAAAAATCCTAATACATCTTTCTCGATTTCACTACCGAGTGGAGTTGATTCAGCTTAACTGAGTAAATTGGAATAATGTGTAGACCGATTTCCGTAGAACTTAACGTTCTGAAGGTCAGCGTGGGTTATTGGGCCGCGTGGCTCAGCAAAAGGTTTGGAAACAGTTTCGGGCTTCAGTAAGTCAGGTGAGAAATAGAACGTGTGTAACAGGAGAAGAACAAAACAAATGCCAAACGTGTTAGTCATTGCCCATATTGTTGAAAGAAGCTGAAGAAACTGTGTTAACTCATTACGTAACGTAACAGCGTCAACCAGCCAACACAGGGGCAACGCTATTAGCAAAAAAAAAAACCCAAAAAACAAAAACAAACAAAAAAAAAAAAACGTCATCGAAGGATTATTATTTTTTCATTTTTTGTTTGTCACAAAAACATAGCTTAGGACCACTCATTGGAACGAGCTCGTTAATCTGTGTTTTCAAACGCGTAGTCTTTGAGACAAAAATTTTTCTTTTTTAGTTATTCGAGACATTTCTTTTCAAATATCGTCTGCTAATTCGTGTTGGATAAAGGTTTATAGGGCTTGTAGCTTTATCTCCGAGAAGAATTCAATAACTGACCAGGAGCCAATACTATAAAACTTTTAAATTTGCCTTTTTTCTCTAGAATTGAATTTTCTACCTATTAATTTAACTGACTAAAATGAATCATTAGCATTTTAACCCTTTACCTAACATGAAAAGCAGACGACACTTGCAAAAAAAATTCTTGAATAACTAAATTTTTTCATTTTTTGTCTCAAAAACATAGGTTATGACCCCTCGTTGGAACGAGCTCGACGAGCTCGTTCCAATGAGGGGTCATAACCTATGTTTATGAGACAAAAAATGAAAATATTTTGAAAATTAATTGGCGATTTTTGAGAATAGCGCTGGCCGGTTTTGGCCGTTACGTTGGGTAAAGGGTTAAAAGATATGGTAATTTGCTAACTGGAAAATTGCAATATCTTTGAAAAAAGAAATGCTGATAGTTCATTTCAACCCATTTAAAGTTACAACTAGAAAATACAATTCTAGAAGATAGAATTATATTTCCGAGAAGTGTATTTTTTTGTATAAGGCTATAAAATATCCAAACGAATCATTGGAGCGTTCAAGGGCGTGAAAATTTACCATTTTCGCCAATGGTTCATTCCAATGATTTTTATTCATAAGTAAGAAATTCAGTTCTGGAACATGCAGGTGTAGAGGTTTTATAGCATTGGCACCAGAACGTACTCAATAGTCATCCATGACAGTGATTAGTTTGAAGTTGCCGGCATCGGGATACTCTGCTACGTACATCCAAGATTCTAACAAAGTAATTCGCGGTATATACGTGAACCATGTTGCATGCAGTTTTTCTATAGTCAGTTTATTTCCACTCCAAACGGTGATTTGAGCCACCAAAACATTTCTGAAGGTGGTTCCGGCCACCGTGTACCGATCAGGACTGATACCCCATTAATAGTCGATGAAACATACCACCGACTTACCGGACCGCCAAAAGTAAACCGGAACAGAGCGGCACGACGTCGTAGACCTTCTTCGGTCCAGTCCATGGCAGCTCAACCCGTGCCCTTAACCTTTTGAACACCAGAGGCCGTTTTTTCCAGCCGGGTCTTAAGCTACGTCAAAATGTCATTAAAGGGATGCCTACCTAGTAAATGCGTGGTGTAGTCCAATCAATATTTTCAACCCTAAGGCCGGACGTTCAAAATATTAATTGGTCTAACCCCAAATAATAAATATGGACTCTTCCAACTGCTGCCATTGAACTGACATGGAAGATATCACCAGGGTTCAAAGGGTTAAAACAAACGTTATAGAATTGTTTTCCGGGTTATTAATATCTTTATAGTTTCGCTATCCTGCCACTCGAATTTTCATCGAAAAAAGTTCTGAAAGTGAACGTAGAAATAACCGTGTGTGGTTAAGAATCGATAATAATAACTTATTTTTAAATATCAAAATGTGTTGTGAGCCAGTTCAACAAAACATCAAGTAATTTACCTATTTTTTCACATTTAAAATTGAGAATCATTTCAGCTTTCATTGTTGCTGCTTACATGGCTAGATCAATATCGAATTTGAATGCAATTATCTTGCAGATCACTTAATGCTTCCCAAATAATGCGTAAACAATTATTACTGAAGAACATTATAAATTGAAAACAAGTATTCAGAATATCCATCGCACTGCGTAGGCAAGTAAAAATCCACCTAAAATGTAACTAAAATTATCGGAGATCAATTTTTCCCGAAAGTCTTTTATTTATTGGCGTTTATGGTCGCATATTTCTGCACAATGGGTAATTATTACCGCAACCTGAGAGAGAAAGTCTCAAGATTTGTCAATCGTTTATACCCACGTTGCCCACTTTTAGAGGACTTCACCCCAAGCATTGATGACTGGGTCCTATTTTAATAGTAAACGAAGCTAATCACAGTAAACGTGCACTGCTTCACTTCCCGTGGTTCCCATGGGGGACCGACAGTCTTTTAGAGTTGTCCCCAAATTTATACGCACATCAAGTACACTAACATATTGAAGGTTGGTTGAGATATATGGGGGCTACCGATCCCGGTTTACAAAAATGCTCGGTCCGAATGTCGACTGAATTACCATGCCTTTGGATGTTAGTAGTAGATGTAACCGAACGGCCCCAGTTGGCCGAACCCCGCCCCTGACCTCAGAAGTTACATCACGTGGCCTAGTTGCGTCATGGGCGGCCATCTTGTGACGTCCTACACACAGTGACACACAGTGATACGTGGTCTTAGTGCGCATGCACAGCGCGTCTTATTTGGGTTACATGGTTCCGTCGTCCATCTTGTATACTGGATGCTGCAATCTTGGTTTCTATGGGAGCACTTGGTTGCTATGTGACCAAAATGACTGAATGACAATCCTCTATCCAAACTAGTTATGCACACATCAACAGAGACAATTTGATTTCACCACAGAAAGTTTTAAAATGTTTTGTCATCAATGTTGTCATGTCACCGTTATGTTTAATTTGGACAATTTTCATTGTTTTTGTTGACGGTCATTGATTGGTACACCAACATATACCATAATTGTGGCTGTTATGGCACTGTATAGGTTTGTGTTTGTGAAATCAAATGGTGCTTTATTCCACCTACAACTATGTAGTGCGTTGTTGATGTTATTGTTAAAAAACAAGCACTGCTTTTTGTTTTTTCATTCAAATTTGAAGTCAGACTTACAGGAGACGTGACAACCGTTACTTATTCCCAGTTCCTTATTCGTCATTCGTTATCAACCGATCTATCGGTTGATAACGAATGTCGAATAAGGAACTGGGAATAAGTAACGGTTGTCACGTACCCAGACTTTCAGGAGTGCTGGGCAAAATATTACCAAGAATAAATATACTGCTCATCTGTGCCACAGACGAGCCGATATTCACAAGTACAAAAGAAGCTGAATTGTGTCAACTTGTGAATGAAGTATACTAACGGAAAAAAGAAATGCAAGTTCAGTTTTGCTTATATAATTTTTTTATTCGTAGACCAAATGTAGTTAAATTTGACACACAGTAACCTCAGTGTGCTGTCTAAAGAGTCTTTGGTTAAAATTCAGTCAACCACTTGCGACGCTGCATGCTTTCAACAGATCTTTCGACAAAGCGTGCATCAGGGGCACTCCCACGTGCTATGGGCTTGAAACCATACCAAATTGAAGTTTTGAACGGTACGCATCGATTGCACAACATTTCATTTCAGCTCGACTGAAAAGCAAAATGCCGCGAATGTCCGAAGTTGACAAAGGTTGGGCAATTGCTCTAATTATGCAAGGCGAATCGCAACGTCTCGTCGACCAGGAATTTGGGGTCCATGAGTCAACGATAGCCCGTTTGACTGGGCGTCTCAGAACCACAGGGGGGTTATCAGACTGTCCCAATAACGGACGTCCGCGCGTTACGTAGCCACCTCAAGATATATGCATATATCTCTCACACCTCCGTAACTGATTTCAGACGGCGACGAAGACGGCGTGTCAGGTTGTGGGCACTCGTAGTCGCCATGTGTGTTAAAGATCAGTTAAGAATCGGTTGCGGGAGTTAAATGTAAGGCCACGACGTCCCTTCGTTGGTTCTCAACTTAAACACAGGCGACGTCAACGTCGATTGCAATGGCTGCGGGCATATGCACCAAATCGGTTTCACATGGCTCACTGGAGACGTGTGTTATTCACTGAGGAGTCTACGTTCACGCTTTACAGGTCAGATGGACGACAACGTTGCTATCGACGTCGAGGTGAACTATATTCGGACGCGTGCGTTAAGAAAAAAGACAGATTCGGGTGGAGGGTCTGTTATGATTTGGGGGGATTTCTCACGGCGTGAAAACACCTCTCGTGGTCATCCAGGGCAATCTTACAGCCGTAAGATATCGGGATCAAGCCCTTATGTCTCACGTCCTTCCACTTATCCATGCGCGTAACCTTACGCTGCAGCAGGATAACGCGAGGCCGCGCGTTGCTAGGGTTTGTCGTGACTTCCTCAATCAAAACAATGTCCCAGTTCTCGATTGACCACCCTACAGTCCAGATTTGTCCCCGATCGAGCATGGGCTGGACGAGCAGGACAGGTGGGGGGGGGGGGGGGGGGGGGGGGTCAGGAAACGAGTCAGCATCCCAGGCCCTTCTTCAGGAGATGAATGACATCCCACAAAGGACCATAAACAACTTGATGGGGTCAACGGTAAGGAGAGTTAGAGTAGCGACTGAAGCTCGGGGTGGGCACACCCACTATTGATTTTGATCAGGAAATGGCGTTGGGTATCCACGTTTGAACGTTATCCATGCAAACGCCGTCTGTGTTAAGACAACAAAAGTCGTCAAAATTTAATCAGTAATAAAGAAATAACATCAAAATCCAAACAATGAAATAATCATCCATAACACATTTGAAATATTTACCAAAGAAAAAACTTCTTTCTTTTTTTTTTGCTGGTATATTATATAATTACTATTACTAACGCTGCAAAAATATTAGTAAATATTATTACAAAATAGGTAGATTCGGCACTGGGCCCACCCTATGACTTATGTTGTCAATTGTCCGATGAGCCTGTGACAGGCTGTGTCATCATCTGGCCTACTCAGCCAACTCGGTGAAATGGAGTATTTATTTATTTATTGGTGTTTAAGGTCACATACTTATGCATAATGGCTAATCGTGACCGTGACAGTTTTACGGGTGGAGGAAGCCGGAGTACCCGGAGAGAACCACCGAGCAACGACGAGCAGCTGTCAGCTCCCCAACATCGTAACTCCGAACTCTGCACCGCAGCACAGGCAGGGTTAGATTGGTTGAAGACATGCGCACCATCGACGTGCAGTACGCCTCAGTACACTGCGTCATCGTGCCCCCATGTGGGCAATCGGGGTGAAGTGTCTTGCCCAAGGACACAACGCAGTTGCCGCAGGTGGGATTCGAACCGAGGACCTCTCGGCTTGCAGCCTGCACCTCTACTAACTGAGCCACCGCCGCCCCACCCCCCTCCTCCCCACCCCCCCGGTGAAATGAAGTATCAACTCAAATGCAGATATATGCAGTTCACATATAGTACACCTCAATTCTAGGTCGCAAAAGAAAAGCCAATATTCCTCACACAAAACTGCGTAATAATTGATGTGACTAAAATAACGATAAATTTCAAAATGACATGTCGGGGACCCCCGAGTGTGAATGTGGTAATCGTATGAGAATGCATATCATTATTTTCTGTCCTCACTACAGCCGCATTAGAAATGCCCTACTTCATTGATAATTTTGTTATAACACGCGAATTAAGTCTCCTTTACGGCAAACAAATACTGACAACTACACAAACGTGTTACGTTCCTCTTAAAGCTCAGTTGTTCATTTCAGCTGGTGTCCGCATCACATGAAACGTGTAAGTACCGCTTACAATATCTCCGCCATAACAAAAATCCGCCGGCTCAACTCTTTGAACCCTGGTGTTTCTTCCATGTCAGTTCAATGGTAGCTATTGGAAGAGTCCACATTCATTATTTGGGGATAGACCAATTAATATTTTCAACGTGCAGCCTTGAGGCTGCACGTTGAAAATATTGATTGGACTATCCCACACATGCACTTAGCTTAGCGCCCATCCTACTTGATGAAATTATGACGTGTCATGTTTCTGAACCGGAAAGGCGATCTATCGCGTTCAAATCATTAAGATTAACAACTTCCGAACCCAGTGTCATTGATACGGTGGCTGATTTAGGCCACCCTCATTACTTTTTTTATCTCGAGATCTCGAGATAATATCTCAAGATCTTGAGAAAATATTTCAAGATCTCGAGAAACTGTGTCGAGATCTCGAGAAAATATCTCAAGATCTCGAGATAATATCTCAAGATATCGAGAAACTATCTCAAGATCTCGAGATAATATCTCAAGATCTCGAGATAATATCTCAAGATCTCGAGATAATATCTTGTCGGGAAAGGGTCACTTTGTGGGACAGGGAGTAGCGAAAAGGGGGATGCGGGTGTGGTTTTGCATATTCGCTGTTGGGTCAAACATTTCTGTGGCAGTGATAGATCAAACCGGCCGGTATGTTCACGGGTTTGGGTTTCGACCATCATTGTAGGGTGATTGGGTTTCGACCATCACTGTAGGGTGATTCACAGTGGTGTCTTTTTGAAGAGGTATTGTTGGTAGTCCCACTGGAGGAGTGTGAAAAGTGTATTGATGGTTGTGTGTTGTCGGAGGACAAATCAATGGTGACTAATAATGGGCTTAAAGGGCCTGCGCAGGTTCATGTGCCAATCGCATGCCGTCCACGGTGTCAAAATACCTCTGTAAAATCTTGAGGTCATATACTAAACGCTTTGAAGAGCTAGAAAAAATGGTCCTCGACAAGGCAATTTTTGCCACATAAATGAGCCTCAAATATTTTTTTGGTCCCCCCAAAAAACTATTTTAGCTTATTTATATGGTAAACATTGCGTTGTCGAGGGCCGTTTTCTAGCACTTTCGTATGTGACCCCGAGAATTTACATAGGTATTTTGACATGGGGAATGTCATGCAGTTGGTTTTTATAAAAAAAAACCCAAACATTTTTTGAAACACGAACCTGCGTGGCCGTTTAAATGTTATAGATATACTTCTCACCTTTCGTTCTTGGTGAGTAGTTTGTTCAGACTCTAGGAAAATATTCGAAGCGCACTCGGTTTACGGCTTCTGACATGGCCAAGTTCAGTCATACCGCGGTATATTTAAAATACCGAAACTCGGTATCGAAAATTGAATACTGTGAAGGCCTATGGACAACTCACCTTCCCAACAATAGTTGGCTTTAGTTGTAAACGCATTTAAGCGTTTTCTCCACCAATAGGACTGATATAGTCGCTATATGAGCTGGCATGGAGAATGCTGTTAAACCCCAGTCATTATTTCAAATATGACAGTGAAGATTGGGAAGTATCTTATATGAAAATTGCAAACATTTCTGGGCACACAGGCCTGCATCTAACAGATATCTACCTACCACATGCAGCATTTGGATGAGAGTTTTCTAGAATTTTCAGTGTTTAGACTCAGATTAGAAAGAGAGGTGGTGATGCACCCCAAGCTAGGCAGAAATCTCCGGGGAGGAGAGCATATAGGGACCAGGAGGCATCAGATTGCCGGCAAATCGGGGATCTATGGAGCTACTCGAGTCTATCGGGAAAGGGACCCTTTGTGGGAAAGGGAGTAACGAAAAGGAGAGGGTGGATGCGTTATAACCTGGTAGGGACAGGCGATGCTCTCGTGGCGTGAGAGCATGTTTCCCTTATATGATTGAGAAGATTCAATCCTCTGGAGGAGGGTCTCTCTTACTTCTTAGGGTACTAGGAGGAAGGGAAAATGTTGTTGCGCCCCGGGAGGGGTTTGTTTGATATATAGGGTGGAAGGAGGCACCAAACGACCAGTTAACCTACGGTGAGGATGCTACTGTGGGTATATTTGACAGGGAATCCCTTTATGGGACCGGGAGTAGCAAAATAGAAAGTGGGGTGCTACTTGTTTCAAATGTCGCGGGAACATCTTTTCAACACAACATTGCGGGGTTCACTGTTTGGCGAGAGAGGCAATTTCGCTTATTTGGGAGAGCCGCCAACTGGGTCAAACATTGTTTGGCGCTGTGGCAGCGATAGGTCAATCCGGACGGTATGTTCACGGGTTTGAGTTTCGACTATCATTGTAGGGTGGTTCGCGGTGGTGTCGTTTTTAGGGGTATTGTTGGAAGTCCCACTGGAGGAGTATGAAAAGTGTGTTCATATTGGGTATTGTCGGAGGACAAATCAATAGTGTGATGTGCTGTTAGGGTTTGGGTGGGCAAGATGTTGCTCCCATAAATTGGGTGTGTATCGGTGTCACCTTGTGAGTTAATAGGGTGTGGTCTGTGGCGCGTGGTCCTGGGGGAACTATGCTCTCATGGATGGTGAAATTAAGGTTTCCCTGGTTGGAATGGGTTTCAGCCGGTGAGACCATAGAGGACCAATCAATCTTATGGGACGGGATGCCCTGTATTACTGTCGGTTCATGAGTTGACGTTGAGGGTGGGGGTCACAAGTACTGGGGTGGGGTGGGGTGGGGGTCTCCTGTGACCGGGTGAGAATATGGGATCACAGAGGATCGTATTGCAAATTGGTGTGCCGTGTTGTAGCTGGTTAAAGGTGGCAGTAAACGACGTTGTGAAGGATTCATCTTGTGTATGGACAGTTGAGACTTGTCGGGCGACAGGTCAATCTTTTCATAACTGCATGTAATTGGGTTTCCTGTGGAAACAATGTTAGTCATGCCCATCCTGTCACGTTTGGGATTCACAGGAGGGGGGCAAGGGATTCTATTCGCCTCTAGGGCTCAGGGTTAGAGGTTTCAATTTGGGTGTGTAATTGTGAGAACGGCTCCTGAGGGTCAGGAGATTGCTGACCAGTATTGACCATAAATTCACGGTTTTGTCTAGCATCTGCAGCTTTGTACTGGGAAAGTCCTTTTCTAACTAACACTGACGTTGGAAATACGTGAGGCCCTTAATCACTCGTCTGGAAGCAGTATCCGCAGGGGGTAATTAGTTACTCCTAATCTAGACTTTTCAAAGCCACGAGAGGAAAGGGAATCATAGGGTATGTTTAGAGCTGTCGCTGGTGTAGGGTTATAATATATCGGGTGGAACCGTCGATTCACTCGGTCAAAATGGACGCGGGAATGGGGTTAAAGTTATGCTGTATGACGGTTCCGTGGAATAACAGCGTGTCAGAGACGATGTGTCTCAGTCAGCAAAGTGGAAAGTAGGTGTAAAATCCACCAAAGGAGTAGGTGATTCATTTCACTGTGGGGATGAAACCTTTTAGCGTGGAGCTGGGGGAGCTATTTGGTATTTACGGGTCTGCTTGTAAAGTAGTAGTAGTGGGTAAAAGCCGATTCTGGCTCATTCAACCTCTTTGAGCCAGAAATTCCGGTTAGGCCACAAAACTGGGTTATTTTCTAAAAATAACTTTGGGGTTTTCGCAGAAGGATTCAATCACCTCGCGAAAACGTGCGCATTTTTGAGAGGTGATCGAATCGTTTCCAGGAAACCCCCGGCTTTTTCTCGGAAAGGATGATTTAGTGGCTCGGTCTCGGTTAAACAATTCCGGGAGGAAAGTGCCCATTTTTTTCGAATTTAACACTGATTTCCCATTGGGGGTGATTTTTTTGTCTAGGGAAATGAATGCGAAAAATGCTCATTGAGGTTCGATCCGGAACGGGTGATTTCGTGGGAAACGACGTTTGGGTCTAGTGAATTTTCCGGTGAGCCAGAATATATAGAGAGACTGTGGAGTTTCCATCGAGTCGTTCGAGCGTTGCGACTCGACGGAGGCGATCCGATCCGATCGGGAGGAGGGATGGCTATCGGAGGATGCGCGTGCGTTCGCGCGTTGGTGCGTGCGTGTGACCGATTGTGTATGTATATATTATAAGTTAAAAGATGAATAATATTAATAATAAAAAATTATTTAATAATTGTTTAAAAATTTTGAAAAATATATATATATATATAACAACATTCAAAAAATAAATAAGAATACAAAAAATATAACTGTTTTTCATCCATTAAAGAGAGAAAAAAAAAAAATAAATAAATAAATAAATAAATAAAATGAATAAATGAATAAATAAATAAATAAATAAATAAATAAATAAAACAATGTTTCTACACGTGGGAGATTCTAAGGGAAGGGACGAGCAGGTTCGCGAATTGATACGGAGCAGGGAGAACATCCAGGCACAGGACAGGGCCAGGCGATTAGGAGATTAGGAGAGATGGACTGAGGCGAGGGGCGACAAAGTTGTTCAGACCTGTCACCGACGTTCAGGAACTAGCGAGGAAGGAGATTGTGGAGGAACTGAGACTCATAAGAGAAGGTTCTCTGAGGATGGGTTCTATTCCCGGTAATTCTGCGTCGAGAACTCCGTCCGGTTACACTCCAGCGAGAATCGAGACCGATCCGAGTAGCGTTGGTAGCGTCACGCGGAAAAGTTTGTCCGAATACACTCCGGAGAGGATCGAGCCCAATGCGAGTAGCGTCGTCAGCAGCGCCGCTAGATCCGACGACGGTAGACAGAAAGATTCGATGTATGGGTTTCATCAGGAAGTTGATGACGATTTCGTTGGCGACACGCAAATATGCTTTGAAGGCGACTATTTTATCGTCGGTTCGAACAGGTACGAAATAACCGACGGATTGCACACTCTGCACTCTCACAAGAGACCTGGCGATTACAACGAAGAGGATTACAAAAATTACGGAGACATTCTGGTTCAGACTCACGCCATGAAGAAGATCAACGATGCTAGAGAGACAGGTCCGAGGGATAGGAGAGGTTACAAGTGGAAGCATGTGGTGGAACCCATATGGAAGGTGAACGAGTATTTCGTGAAATCGATGACTGGAAAAGGAATGAAGACCAACACGATATTTCTTCCGCATGATCCCTGTGCCCTTTCGGAGAGATTGAGATTGTTGTTGGCGAGCAGAGAGGCTGGTAACACCGGAGTAAATAACCAGATAGTGAGCATGTGTGAGGAATTGTTGAGGCAGAAGTTTTTGACTAAGAAGGATTATCAAAAGTTGATGAATCGTTTGAAAGGATAAAATAGTGAGAGAAAAGAGAAAAGAGAAGAAAAAAAATATTAAGTTAATAAAATAATATATATTCACAAAATAAAATAATAATAAAAAAAAATCGAATTCTCAAAAAAAATGTTAGTGATGAATAACAGGGGATACACTAGATCTTTCGTATACGGCGGATCGGGCATCGTCGATTCGATGATGCGATTCTTAACTCGTAAATTCACTGGTGACACTGCAAAACAGATCGCATCGAGCGCTCTCAAAATCGAAAAGAAGACAGCGATCGACGCCGGTAAGAAAGCCGCTGCCGAAGCGAGTGGTAGAATAGCTTCGGAAGCTGGCAAGAGAGGAGCCAACACGTTGATTAATAAATTGATAACTCCGTCGCAACCGCCTGCCAAACGATCGAGAATCGAACCGAAAAGTTGGAAAGACTTCTATGATGACGCTGTGTCGATACAGGACTTGGCTAAAATGATGAGAGGATTGGGATTGAAAGTGATTCATAAATGAAAAAACAACCTTTTATATATATATATATATATATATATATATATATATATAAATAGAAATTAAAAAATAAAAAAAAAAATAGGAAAAAAACATAATTCTAAACGTAGTGAAAAAAAAAATGGATATCAAAGACATGTCTTGGAATGAATGATGCGATGACCAAGAGGTCGAACGACAATTTCTTTCCCAAGAGCATAAGAGGTCTGATAGTGGAAAAATCAAATTGTGGAAAGACCAATCTCTTGATGAATCTGTTGTTGCGACCCAGCTGGTTGGATTATGACAGATTATTCGTTTTTGGCAAGAGTCTCTTTCAACCGGAGTACAGATTGCTTCGAGAGTGCTTAACGCGTAAATTACCCAAGGACGTGATGTCGAGAATCTTCGACAATCGTGATGAATTTGAAGGACACGAGACTTCGAATATATTGGAAGGAGCAGCAAGAGAATTGACGATGAGAAACTTTTCTGAATGACAGGAGTGGATTCGTGTAATTGTCATGGGGCCACAAATATGTTGCAGTCGGAAAAGATGCGACAAGTAAATAAACAGTTTGAGTGACAGGAGTGAAGTGACATCGATTATATATGCTTATCTTGATGAGATCTCGAGATAATTATCTCGAGATCATGAGATATTATCGCCAGATCTTGAGATATTATCTCGAGATTTCGAGATATTTTTTCGAGATCTCGAGATAGTTTCTCGAGATCTCGAGATATTATCTCGAGATCTTGAGATATTATCTCGAGATCTTGAGATAGTTTCTCGATATCTTGAGATATTATCTCGAGATCCTGAGATATTATCTCGAGATCTTGAAATATTTTCTCGAGATCTCGACATAATTTCTTGAGATCTTGAGATATTTTCTCGAGATCTTGAGATACTTTCTCGAGATCTTGAGATAGTTTAGAGATAAAAAAAGGTGTTGAGGGTGACCCAAATCAGCCACCGTATATTTACCATTCAACACGCAGCGCTGTACCCGGATGCACGTGAACCCGTCCCGCATCTTGGCAACCTGTTTCAACAACATATAGTGTAAATATTGTGTAAATATCTCAAATTTGTAAAATCACCAGTAATGAATTGCCGCATAAAAGTAGCTATATCCTCATATGGAGAGGCGTTTTTCGTTAGTTGTACAACAACACAGGGGATAAACCGTAATTTGGACATAAGGAGGCGAGACATTTCTATCTTTAGAAACAAATTTTTAGAATCTTTGATTTCAGTTTACCAGTTTTGTTACATATTTATAAATTAGATCGTAAATTCTTTATGAAAACATAAGTATGCTGTAAGCTTACATATTTCTCACACGCGGCCACCCGAAATTCGTGACTACAGGCACATTTCGAGTGAAAAACTTATTTTAGCACATTTTCGACATCGAACAGAAATTCTAATATTATCTTGGAGGTAGGCCATCATCTCCCCGACCGAAACACACAACGCTTATATTCAAGCGAAAAACTGAAAAACGAAATGATTTTTTGAGGAAACCAACTCATTTTTCACTGTTCCCCAGTTATGTACGACCCTTATCGGTAGTCGCTGTGCCGTACAAAATTTAGCTATGAGGTATGGTCAAGGAACTCCTGTTTCAACTACTGGAAACGGACTCTCGATGGCGAAGAATTCTATTTTTGTTTCACCAAAAGCATGTAAGATGTGGAACTGTGTCGATAAAGCCCACATTATACATACAAAACTTTAAAGGCTACACATGCATGCATACTAAGCCTACACTGTTTTCGCGAGTAAATGCATTACATCATTGCGTAATCTACCAGTGGTCACTAGTAGTCGACTAAAAGCGCTGTAAAGTATTCATTCAATGTATCAACCTTTACACTAAAATGTACCAAAAGTTTATGAAATCTTTAAGAAGATTGAAAATAACTAGAAAACTGACATGTCAGCAAAGGCCCCGCTGGGGAATATACTAGGAAAGAAAACATACTATGAAAGAAAAGACAAAGGAAATGTAGCTCCAAGCAGACACGTTTTTGAAAGGAAACACGTCAAAACAAACTCGTGTTATATACAGATTATCACCACAGTGTGTGTCTCCGGGAATTCAAATCAAGTCGAGCTGTAGGAACAGAATAGTATTTCGACGAGCCCGTTAGGGCGAGTTGAAATGCGATTCTGTGCCTACAACGAGACTTGATCAGAATTTCCGGAGACACACACTGTGGTGATGATAAATTTATCTCACAATATTGACCACAAAATGTGTTATAAAACCATTTCAAGAGGAACTTTTTCATTTGCCTTATCGATGGAAAGTCGCAAATTGAAAAATAGAATAGCGTTCATTGATCTCCATATTGAGGTCAGTGATGACGTTACACTTCAGAGAAAATTACGTCACTGGGATTCACTTTACTGAATACTGTCTTGCGAAGTGGAGCAACTGCGTGTTTTGTCAACGTGAATTTAGTTGTTACTTTTGCAATAATTACTGGTGAATTAAATACCCCTCTTGGTGTAAAGGTTTATTATATTTTAAAATATGCCGTTCATCGTTTATTGAGGTGGAGTTTTCCACATTTCATAGTGAAAGTTAATCATTTAACTTGAAGAGAGAAGCCTCGACTCGAGCGTTCAGGAAAATCACAATATAATACTGAGCTACAAACCAGCCCAAGATGCCGAAAAGTGCGCATAATTTAACTATTCGTTGAGTTAACTTCCCCAGTGACATTTTAGCATGCCGTGCATAAAAAATACGTTACAGGGCGTTTAGTTGGCAGATACAGTGTCATATACGGCTCAGAGAAAACAATATTAGGTTCGGCTTCGCCTCACCTAATATTGTTTTCCCTGAAGACCGTGAAGTTAAAAACGCGAAGCGATCGAAAAATTATATTAATGCCGTTGTTTTGGCAACAGCAGAGTCACGCGCTTGTATCAGGGGCCCTTGATACGGATTCGGAACAAGGGCACAGATATATTAAAGTTTAACCCTTTACCTAACTTAACGGCCAAAACCGGCCAGCGCTATTCTCAAAAATCGCCAGCTAATTTTCATTATTTTTTTCATTTTTTGTCTCAAAAACATAGGTTATGACCGCTCATTGGAACGAGCTCGTCGAGCTCGTTCCAACGAGGGGTCATAACCTATGTTTTTGAGACAAAAATGAAAAAAAATAGTTGTTCAAGAAATTTTTTTGCGAGTGTCGTCTGCTTTTCATGTTAGGTAAAGGGTTAATTGCGTAACAGTGCAAAAACGCCCCGATTGTGAGATAATGTACGATATCTAACAAACTAACCGTTTGTGCTCTTCGCGGTCTATCATAACAGTATGTCATTTAACCCTTTACCTAACATGAAAAGCAGACGACACTTGCAAAAATTTTTTTGGAATAACTAATTTTTTTCATTTTTTTTGCTCAAATCCTTAGGTTATGACCCTTATTGGAACGAGCTCGATGAGCTCGTTCCAACGAGGGGTCATAACCTATTTTTTGAGACAAAAAGTGAAAACAATAATGAAAATTAATTGACGATTTTTAAGAATCGCGCTGGCCGGTTTTAGCCGTTATGTTGGGTAAAGGGTTAAAAAGTACATGCCAAAGCAAAATATGTTATTGTACAACATTTTGAAAATATCCATTCTGTTTCAAAATCCAATAACTTTTGACCGCCATCACATGTGAAATAAGGAAGGGGGGGGGGGGTGTCCATCCCCATCAGCTCACCAATAGTATCCCATACAATATATTCTGGCTTAATATAAATGGAACACATCGGGTTCACCGTCACCAAAGCTTTGTTAACTAGTAGTTGCCTGCATTCGTGTATAGCAAAACAGGTCAGAATATTTCTTAAGTCTAAACTAAGAAAAAAAGTTGAACAGTGTATTAAAAATCTCCACAATCTGTAAAAACTGTCTGGCCAAGGGTTAATGTTAACTTATGTTGAAACAATTCACACATATGAAATTTGAAAGCTCTGGGATACCAGTGTAATCATGTATAGCAAAACAGGTCAGAAATTTTCCAAGTCCACACTTCTCCTTCAACATTGATGAATTGATAAATTACTATTTTTGGCGATTCAAATCCCATAATTCTGGAACATGTCTGGAAATTGTCAAAGAAATGAAAAGGAGCTTCGTTTGATCAATTTCAATAGTGTGTTTATAAATTATGAGAATCGGTCAAAACAAACTAAGTAATGATATGAAATTATCATTTTTTACGATTAACGTCCCATAACTCCAGAATAACAAACCTGAAAATCGTCAAATTTGAAAGGGGTGTTGCCTTTACTGATTGTAACATTGGTACACAATTTCAAGAGATTCGGTCAAAGAACTATTAAGTTATCATACGACATATAAAAAATTGTCATTTTTAAGATTCAAGTCCCATAACTCTGGAAAGAAAAAACAGAAAACTGTCAAAAACGAACGGGAGCTTCGTGTGGTCAATTTCAATATTGTGTATATATATTATGAGAATTGATCAAAGGAAACTTGAGTTGTCGTACGACATAGGAATATGCTGACGGACTGATTGACGGACGGGGGGATAAATGGACGGACGGGCGGACGGACTGATTGTTATAGGTCTTTCGCCGAAAGTCGGCGGGGCCATAATAAAGACATGTATAGTTTTTTCTTGTCACACATGTATTCAGACTAATTGTGGTGATCTTGGTCCATGATCGAGTGGCAAAATATCAATAATAATATTAACAGATATCTTAGAGATCATACTACACCATTGGCAGTTGACTATTACATGTATGCTATTCAAAAGAAGTACAATACGGTTAAAATTCCTAATCTATGATGCTTTGTCTATCCTTTCAGATCATTACGGAACCGCAGCAGATATGTCCCACCACAGAAAGGGATGAAAAGATGACGATAGAGGTCACGTGATACACATGCAGTGAAGTTAACTGCGCGTATACTACCCGATATACTTCAAACATGAATAGACATGTCCGTATTCGACACAACACAGATGTTAAAAAGGAGAAACAAATCTCGTCAAAAATTTTGAACGTTTCAGATTGTAATGAAACAACTTGACAATTTGCCAGCTCGATCGAAAATATGTCTGCCAGCTGACGTGCCCGTATTCGCCCGGGCTTCTTCCATCAAAAGTATTATTTAACCAGGTTAAATTCTAATTGTTTTCAGTGGATTTTTACTCATTTGTGTCAACTTTCAGTTTGCTACATTCAGTAGTTTTCGAGGTGACGTCCTTCAGGTGGTGAAAGTAAACTGAGGTCGAGGTCCACCGACCTAATAAAAAAGTATTTCCGTGGCAAGAGGTCCCAAAGTACCAATTCCAGTCCGATCGGTCCGATCGGTCCAACCGTTCTCGAGATATCTGTTTACGGTTATCTTGAGGTCAAGACCATCTCGCATGGGCTAGCCGACCACACCAAAAGATTTCCTGTATCAAAGTTACTCCAGGAAGAAAATTTCATCCCGATCGGCCTGGTAGTTTTCATAATACTAGGATCATTTCCTAATGCAATTCGAAGGTCTTTTGAAGGTCAAAGCCATCCCACGGGAGCGAATCGAGTCGATCAAAAGATTACCCGCGGCAAGATACCCCTAGACACCAAACTTCAGCCCAATCGGCCCAAGAGTTCTCGATTACCCATATTCATATTGTGTTAAATGATTGGCGCCTTCTGTAAATGTTAACTATGGTAGGGGAAGTACTGGTACGGAAAAATACTGATACAAAAAAATATGCAAGCAAACTGACAATTTTTTTCAAACGAACCTGAATGAGCCGAGCACAAATTCAAAAAATAAATACTCCAACGTATGCAAAACAATATGGAATGTTTAATTGTATCAATTGGCAGAACTGAAAGACCAAACATTTGAAAGTATAAGGTCCTTCAATCCCGATAACTAATAGTCCAGGCACATTAGACATAAAAATGAGAAAGTAAGGAAAAAAATCGGAGAAAGCTGATTTTTTTTATATGTTTCTGGGACACACATTGCGGATAAAGTGTGAAAAGTCCCCGCGAATCAGAGTTGAGCTTTTTTAGTTATAGCGTTTTTTTGATGAAAAAAAAAAAATTTAAAAAAAATTCGACCCAACTCCATATTTCTCATTCTTATTCGCCTTAGTAGGGTGAGAATCATAAATATCGTGCTGAATTATATTGAGAATACATATCCCCAACAGAAAATGCCAACTTTGTACCAATCCTCACACTCAATGGTGAAATATTCACGAAAATGTACAAAATTACGAAAAAATTTTTATTGTTTTCATACACACAACATTACACAGCGTCCATTAAATCAAATCTACGACTACTTTGGGAGTTAAATTATATATCAAAAATTGCAGAAAAGCAGTGGCTTTATAATGATATATAACAATAGTCATTTACTCCATAATGAACTGGTGAAACGTGTGAAATATTAACCATACCCCCTAAACTCAAATTCAAACGGCATCGACTTTTCTCACCTCCCAGAGGTGACTGTACAACAGCTGACGCTGTCAATCAAGAAAGTGTCAACCATCTACTGTCAAAATTACACGAACTGCTCCAGAATACGTCCGTAGGACGCACAGGAAAGCTTTGGGTACAATACTACGAGCAAATAGGTCTTCTCCAGTTGTTCTTGAGAGCAGAGCGCACAGGCGACTGGGAACTCCACACATATTGTGTTCGCAATATGATTCCAGTATTTCACGCAGGTGGTCATTTTGCATACGCAAAAAGTTCTCCTCTCTATTTGCAGCAGATGAATGAGCTAACAGAAATAATGCAACAGGATGATTTGAAGTTGTTCACTGAGAAAGGTTACTTTACCATAAGGCGCTCATATAAATTCTGGGACGGGATATATTCTGATCAGACCATAGAGCAGTGTTTAATGAGAATGTTCAAGCTCCCTGGTGGTCTCACACATGGCAGGGGAATAACCAATAGCACTGTTGCGAAATGGGTACATGGACTACCTCTTTGCCTTCCGATATGTAATGCTCTCGAAAATTTTGTTCATGTTCACACTGGTCATGGCGAACAACATCGGGATCTCCGTCAAAGTTCACAATTGACTGATGCCAATGATATCACCAAATTATTGAACTGGCTCAGAGTGCATTCCCCCTTTCAGAATAGAGATCCACTACAATTAGTCTCTTTTGCGACCGGGCTTGTGGCCGACGAAACTGTGAACTGTGACCAAGTTCGCAAAATTGGTGAATGTTGCGTATCGAATTTTGTAAGCAAAACGTTCAACAGCATCAAACTACGACGTGTTGACACTGCGAAGTCTTTCGCATCAATGGCAAATAGCATCAAAGTCCGTGGAAGTAAGGTAGTGATTGACCCCACAATTCTGTTCAACCGCATCACATGTGCTATTCAGTCACAAGCAGAGATGGAAGAGTATCTCAAATATGAACTCGCCCCGAAACCACCAGCATTGTTTGATTCTGCTGGAATGAGGAAGACACAGAAAAGCACGCTCGGTAAGATCCTCAAAACATACGGTTCCGAGCAAACTAAAATCCCAGAACATTCTCTGTTTGTTGTAGATGGTGGATTTTTATTGAGGGCAGTTGTATGGCCTAAACAGTCGTCATATAAGGACATATGTACATCATATTCCAATTATCTAGTGAGACATTTTGAGGCGAACGTCGTGGTTGTTTTTTATGGTTATGCTTGTACAATGTCGACAAAGGGCATGGAACAAGCCCGTAGATCTAAAGACAGGTATTCCATTGATATCAATATCTCACCCGAGTTACCAGCCACCACACCCCAATCCGATTTCCTTGCAAATGCCAAGAACAAAACCCAACTGATCGATCTTCTAATGCAGGAGCTATCTGCTATCAATATTCAGTCCAAGCAGGCCGAGGCTGATGCTGATGTACTGATAGCCGAAACTGCACTTGACATCGCTCAAGATGACAACAATGTTGTCGTTGTGGGAACAGACACAGCCTTGTTAGTCATTCTTACCTCTCGAGTTCAACCGGGATGTAATATTCACATGATGTATTCCATTACCCCAAACTTACTAGTTTCAGTTAGTGAAATAGCAACCAAAATGGGTGACCATAGAAGCAACCTCCTTTTAGCACATTCTATAAGTGGTTGTGACACTACTTCTGCACTCTTTCGAGTTGGTAAGAAGAAAGTATTCAGTACAATTGTCTCCGATGTTACTAGCGACTCACAACAGTATGTCAACACAATTTTGCGGATGACAGTACACCAAGTGCAGTAGCCGCTGCCGGAGAACAACTTCTCCTGATCTTATACGGGAGTAAAACTGTTTCCTCTCTCGACCAATATAGATATGTCACTTACAAGCGTTATGTAGCAAAATCTAAACTGAATAAACCCATCGACCTAGCCTCACTCCCACCAAGCAGCGATGCTGCACAGCAACATGTCTACAGATGTTATCTCCAGGTCCAACAATGGCTGGGCACTTCGCTTCCTCCGACGGATTGGGGGGTGGTCGCTAGACAATGGACTTCTTGTACCGACTGCAGCCACAAAGCCATGTGCCCCCGATAACCTACTGAATCTGATCAGTTGTGGTTGCAAGAGTGCTTGTACAAAAAGGTGTGGGTGTAAGAAGGCAGGACTCTCTTGCTCAGGTTTGTGTAATTGCAGTTCGGATTCTTGTAACAACCACAGAAACACTGTCCTGTCGGAAATTTCTGAGTTCGATGAATAATATGTATATAGGTCATGTCATTTCTGTATATAGCGTTGATAATAGTCAATGTAACTTAATCCATGTTGATTGATTTGTACATTCTGTAAATATTATTTATTGATTTTTGTACATTCTGTAAATATTATTTATTGATCTAATGCTGCCAGACACAGACGTGTCTGTTCGGTCCCAAGCCCGAAAATAGTTGAGTTCTCATGCTGACGAATTTTATGCCAAAAGGGGAACTCGGCCAGAAGCAGAGGGGGTCTTCCATAATGTCTATTTTGTAAGCAATGATAAAAGTCTTCAAATGGTGGTGGATTTTTTATCGTCTGTCCAACTAACATCCCGTTCTGTACTACGATCCTTTGGGCAAATCCGTTAGGAAAATCGTCATTTTTTGCGTAAATCCGATACTTTTTTGTGAATTTTCAATAATTTTTCGCAGAAATTGTCACAGAATGCACATTTTCCTCTAGGTAAATGTATATTAGACATTATGTAGCTCGAAATACGCGTAAACAAAAAATACAGTTGGATCAATTCGAGGTTACAAAGTTCGTGCGATTTTTTTTGATTTTTTTCAAACGCGTTTTCGAAAAAAGGCTGTAGAAAAAAAAGCTCAACTGGGATTTTAGGGGACTTTTGTCTAATCGTTCAGTGACATGTACTCGAGCTTTCTCCGATTTTTTTCCCTAGTGAAACCTAATGTTCTTGGGCTATAAGGCGAAGCCAGTCATAACGATACGATGATCTCTAATAAAAATACAATGTCGCAAATATATTTCATCAGCTTATGACACTTCCCAAGCCCAAAATAGCCCCATAAATGAAATTTCAGCCCGAACCGTTCGGACGGATGGATGGATGGACGGACGGACGGACGAACGGACGGACGGACGCGGACGGACGGACGGACACTTTCATATTCGCAACTGGGCGTACAGGGTTTTGCGACTACTGATCAGACATTTTTACGACTGGGATTACAGTAAAAAAAATGAGTTCGCTTCTCAAAAAGCATGTCCGGGACAGGATGGCCTTTCTCCAGGATAATATTAGGACTTCTGTTGAATATCAGAAATATGCCAAAATGACATTTGAAGAGAGAGTTTCTGCGGTAAAAATGGTTTTTTGAGATGATCAAAAGAAGTTTTTTCACTCAAAATGTGCCAGTAGTCACAAATTTCGGGAGTCCGCGGGTGATAAATACGTAAGCTTACAGGATACTTACTTTTCATGAAGAATCCACGATCTATTTTATAAATATGCAGCAAAACTAGTAGATTGAAATAAAAGCTTCTAAAAATTGCTTTCTAAAAAGAGAAGTGTCTCGCCTCGACGATCAACACTTCCAATATGTTCAAATTACGGGTTATCCCCTGTGAACTTGTACTCCAATGCTTTTTGCACTTTTGGGCAAAAAAATATGTTTAAAGTATACTACTCAAAGTTTGCTAAGAACCAAATATTTGACACATCATTGTGAAATTTGCTTGTAACATATTTGCGATATTTCTGGTGGATATGATTGAGGAATGTATTGAGATGGTCCCCTGTGTTTACATTAGCTTTCTTGGCAGGTAGACCTTTCGTAACAGTCATGGAAAGCATGTACCCCTTGATTTTCATGATGTTTTCGTGTACTGTCTTCATATACATGACATATGTAGGGTATTCAATCTTCATTTCAACACAAACCCTTGTGATTTAATGATTGAATATGGCAAATGCAAATGTAAGAAGACATTTGTCTGAAGCAGAAATGTGGCGGGCTGTAATGATTGTGGAGCAATGGGCTACGCATCGTCAGGTTGGTGAAGCCCTTGGTGTGCAGCATACGGTGATCACCAGAGCCTGGGCAAGATTTCATGAACCAGTAAGACGGCATGGTGGTGGCAGAGACAGGGCAACATCTGCAGCTGAAGACCGGTTTTTGATCATTCAGGCCTGTAGGAACCGCTTTGCCACAGCAACCCAGCTTCGCAGTGACATTCAGAATGCATCCAGGATAAATGTTTCGACGCAGACTATCCGGGCAAGGTTGCACGAAGGTGGTCTCCGATCGAGAAGACCATGTATTCGCATTCCGCTGTCCCAGAACTACCGTCTGGCACGGTATGAATGGACCACGTTGGATGGACCAGAGAAGATTGGCGACCTGTCCTTTTTACAGATGAGTCAAGGTACTGCCTAGACCACACAGATAGGCGTTCTAGGGTATGGAGAAGATCCGGAGAGCGATGATTGCATGCAGCCAACATTGCTGAGCATGACCGCTATGGTGGAGGGTCAATCATGGTCTGAGGACGGTTTCAGGTGGGATGGGCGTACAGAGCTCTGTGTCCTTGAACGTGGTACATTGACTGCACAACAGTATATTGATGAGATCCTGGATGTCCACATCAGATTGTATGCAGGTACAGTGGGTGATAGATTCATTCTGATGGACAATAATGCCCGTCCCCATATTGCCCATGTTGTCGGGGAGTACCGACAGAGGGAGGGGATTGAGCGTATGAACAGGACAGCAAGATCCCGTGACCTCAATCCAATCGAACATGTTTGGAATGAGTTGCAGCTTTCAATTTCAGCCCGTCCAGCCAAGAAGTGTCCAGGAGCTTGGGGCATTGCTGGTCCAAGAATGGAACAACATCTCACAAAGGACCATCAGGAACCTGACTAGGAACATGAGAAGGCGTTGTCAAGCTGTGATTAACAGTAATGGGTCTCATACTCGATAATGAAGCTATACCAGTGCGCTCAACTTTTGGGGTTATTGAAAAATTTTCCTCTTTTACCAATAGTATCCATTTTCCATGGTTATCGTATTCAAAAGCTAAAAAATAATGTCAAACACAAATAAAATCTTAATTTCTGTATTTAAATCATTAAAGATATAAGTAAATAAAAAATATATACACTTTTCATTACAATATTTCAACTAAAACGTAAAACAGGTAGTTGGATGTTCTTGGTGCTTAGCAAACTTTGAGTAGTAAATATTGATATTAAGATGTCTGTACAAGCCCATAACGATTCATTTGGCAAAAAGCTGTATTAGTGAACAATTTAAAGCATTTATTCTGATTTATTTGTAAAAAAATAAGCAACAAATTGAGTGTTGCAATTTTTTTCAGCACTCCGTCAGCCACCTATTCCCTCTTTTAAAATCAATTTTCAATATTTTCCACAAACTGTTATAATTCAAAGGGCATTAACCACCCCAACCATCCTCTATAAATGTAAATTAGTGAATCCGAACTTCAGTATTTTTCTGAGTGGTGAGAAACAAGTAAAAAGGTCAATTTGGATAAAAAAAATGACATCAATCGGAAAATACTGGTCTGTGGCCTTTGGGGACCCACCCACCCGGGGGACATTGTGTCTTCCAAAATATTTCTGCACACCTCCCCAATCCGCCAAGTTTCACATTAATAAAGTTAATAGCGATGAGAAGGCGATAAGAGTAGTGCGCTTGACAAACGATATGTCTGAAACATTTTATTTATTTATTTATTTATTTATTTATTTATTTATTTATTTATCTCTTAGTTGAATAACCATGTTAATTGAATGAAACTCTCAAGCTCAAAATCACTTACCATACTGCTTGTACAAATTTAACCAGTTAATTGCATAGTGACCTTGAGACAGTGGCGTAGATAGCTTTTCGCTGGCGGAGTACTGAAAAAATTGGTCTTTTTTACCCAAAATTTACCCAAAATGGCATGTTTTTATCCCCAAAGCCAGCATTTTAATGTTATTAGGCATAAATTCGCCTAAAAATGGTCCCAAAAAATTTCTGACAAAACTTCTGGTGGGGAGGCCTCCGCCCCCCCCCCCCCCCTCCCCCTTTATCTACGCCACTGCCATGAGATCACCATGGGCTGACTCGTTCAAATAAGAGGTTACCATGTAACCCCTCATTGGAACGAGCTCGACGAGCTCGTTCCAATGAGGGGTTACATGGTATGATTTTGTTGAAATTTTTGGAGAAATTAATTTTTTTCAACTGCTTAATTTGTAAATCACGCGGGTGGATGCGACCGATTCGTTAGGTAAATGGTTAAAATTTGCCAGGACAACTAGATAAGACTGCAAATACTGTAAATAGTCCGTGAACTGCTTCAACAACATCGAGGAATTAACTTCTTTCCTTTCTTCCGTATTTCAAATAAAGAATGCATTTATCTTTAAGTGTTATTGCTAAGATGCCAAGATCAATATCGAAGGCGATTGCCATTATCTTACAGATCTTTTAATACTTTCTAAATTACTCGTAACTAATTATCATGAAACGCTATAAATTGAAAATCTATATGTTATGTACGTGTTTGTCCATCGCACTACATAAACAAGATAAGATCAGCCAGAAATGTATCTTTAACCATCGGACATCATGTTTTTTTCCTGGCGTTGATAAATATCGTCGTCCTACGCATATCAAATACGCGTGTACGCGAAAGTGTTTTTGTGGTCTTTCGCTTCCAGATGACAGAATTGATACAGTGGGTAATATTATGCCCGGGATTCGTACCCAGGGCGAATCGTTGATGTACTCAGGGCGTAAATTAGGAGACTGGCACCTAGTAAATCTCGGAGGGATGTGTCACTCCCTCGGCCTTCAATATTTTCCCAGCCAGTGACTCTGTCGATACTCCTCGTACAATTGATGAGCATTGTACTGTACAACAATCGACCAAAAATTATGACACAGTTGCCCAACATAACAGCAGCTCACGTGTGATTATTGATGAAAATTATTGTTAATCCCCGGCAATCGTCTCCCCCACCCCCCCCCCCCCAAAAAAAAAATGCGCTTGCCCTTTGGGGAAAATACTACATACATGAGGATATATCCCACTCCTGTGTCAAATTTTATTTACAATGCCCGACAGCCAGAGAGCTTCCTATTAGTGCGTCTTTTATTTCTGAAACGCGCATAAAATAGGCCACCTATTTTATGGACTCTATGGCCCGGGTGAATGAAGGACGTCAAAATGCGATCACTATGGATTGACCAAGTTGACTAGTCCAAACTCGGCCTTACATAGTTTTTTAGGGTTGCACACCTTGTAGGACAACCCTGAAAATCATATAACGTTCTGTCTGGCCAAGTTTGGGCCACATGCTGTGGTGTATACATAAAACAATGCCTTACTCTGAAGCGTTTAGAAAAATTCATGTCATCAAGACATAGTAATCTATATAAAGTAGCGCCTATGGCATACACATATGAATAGAACAGCATGCTATTTCCATCTTAACCCTTTACCTAACCTGAAAAGCAGACGACACTTGCAAAAATAATTTTTGAAATACTAATTTTTTTCATTTTTTGTCTCAAAAACATAAGTTATGACCCCTCGTTGGAACGAGCTCAACGAGCTCGTTCCAACGAGGGGTCATAACCTATGTTTTTGAGACAAAAAATTTAAAAAATAATGAAAATTAATGGGCGATTTTTGAGAATAGCGCTGGCCGGTTTTGGCCGTTACGTTAGGTAAAAGAATTTCCACCAAAACATATAGCTACAACTAACGTGTGATCTTGCTTTGGCGAGATCGCTCTTTAGTTGCTAATATTTGTACAGGTGGAAAATCCACTGAGACGTAAAAGACATGACTAGCGTAATAGAAACAGAGAAGGCGGAAAAGCAGCACAACTTTTCTAGTCTGCGCAGGAGAATGGTCTTACTGCTAGCTGGCACTGAGGTTATACTGTGGTACTATGAGGTATGTGGTCATGTTGCTTCCGGCACTGTATTGTTACCTAGTATTATATATAGACAATAAACATATAGTGTGTTTTTATATCTGTGTTATACAACGAGTTGAAATATGGTTTATTTTTTCGAGGCTTCGCCGAGAAAAAATAAACCATATTTCAACGAGTTGTATAACACAGATATAAAACACACTATATGTTTATTGTTTTTATCTGATAACAAACAGGCACCCGTCTCGTGCGTCTACCCGACTTATATATGCTTCCCACGGGCCTCCAAAGAAAACCAGTCTACGAGACAAAAGAAATAGGACAAGACGCATAGAGTTGTGTCCCTTACATTACAAAATCGATGACGGCGATTGTAAAGTGCGATTGCACTTCTTGCATCATGTAACTGCGCTGGAACAAAATAAATTTCAACTATTTTATTAACAGTAACAAAACGGTGTTTCAGTAGAGTTATTCTTTTTTTGACATAGTTCCAGTTTTCTTCCGTGTTTTATGCTGTAGTCCCAATATAACAAATAATTTTGCGTTTGTTTACAATTTTTACGAAGTTTTTTTTTTTTTCAGGTAGAGCAGACGAACTTTTAATTAGCGCAGTTCCGCGAGTACTTTTGATCGAGGTCGTGACTATAAATAGTTCGCAGTCGCCGCATACTAATTACTATTAACATTCAAGTAATTTCTACAATGTTTTGAAGCAAAATTTTTGGTTGCCTTTATTGAAGCAAAATAAATAAGAAATGACACCATCAGAGGATTTTGACAAAGTGCAATAAGCGTACAATTAAAACCTGCCCTGTGATATAACGATGTTTCATGAATGAATGAATGAAAATGGAATTGAAAGAGGTCAGAGGTCGTTCGCATAAATTATAATTATATACAACACCCGTTGTATATACTTCAAGTATATACAACGGTTGTTATACTCTATGTTTATCAGATAAAAGTGGTTCAACAATCCAGCCATCCTAGTGATTCTCACCCATGATAATCAAAAACAGATCATACATCTGAAGAATTTTTTTCTCCTCTATTATAGGATGACATGTCTGACTTTAATAAAAACTGCTCAGTGGCGCCAGCCGCCCCCCCCCCCCCCTTCCAGTGGCGTCAGGGTTACGTGCCACACCTGCCATACCTTAGGTACGCCACTGGTAATCTGATGACTGGGATTGCACGCTCCGGAATTGTGGGCTTTAATATTAATGCTGCCTGTCAGGCAATTTAATCTAGTCGGCGGGCAAGAGTTTGTTACAGCCCCTCCAATATTTTGGGCAAGTTACGGCCCTTCTGTCACGCCTCACGTTACACCTTTGAATACATCGCCCTGATCACGTGTATAACAAGCAGGGATATCACACACCCCACACACTGACTTTTCCAGTCGGGATTTTTTTGACTACATTGAAGTTTCTGATATCAATTCGCTTTCTTGGGTTATCACATACTTTTTAGGAGAATATCTTTCATATATATATTCAGGGACCGATCAGGACTATTTAAAATACGCTCTAGCCTCGGAGCCTATTTTTTCAATTCATGCGCCAGATTTCAATTTACGGAGTCCCACTGCTGTTTGTAACACACACTACAAGTATGTAATAGCTCTCATCATTTTCATTTAGTACACTATAGCAAACATTGATCTTCATTGTGGTTTCTGATCAAGTCTTGGCTGCCTATTTAGGCAGCCAAGACTTGATCAGAAA